>CAUHTR010000664.1:0-112568 GCA_959609185.1 Schmidtea polychroa | reverse complement strand
GTCCAACATACTGGCTTCTCTGTGAATTCTAGACACTAGCGATATGAAAGCACCTACTCTCATAACAAATTTTCTAACGAAATCACAATGCCAAACAGGAAAGCTACTTGTAATGTATAGTAATTCCTTATTCTTTTTTTGTTTGTTAGCTGTATGGTTCGAATGTAAATAACAATTCTGCACGTTGCACGTGGAGAAGGTTTTTTATCCTTTTTTTTAAAAAAATAAACTATGGTAAATTATCGCTATAGAAAATGAAAAAAAAAATAAAAAGATCAATAAAATTTTTATTTAAAAACTAAAAGAAGAAACTATCAACAAGATTTTAAAAACAATTACTCAACTATTGAAGATTCAAAAGAATTTCCTAGCAAAACCATTCAATTATCAGACTTGGAATTTAAATTATAACAATTTTTCTATCTTCTATTCGGTTCAAATTCTTACGGATACTCAATACTCGTGAACGTCAAATTTGGACCTTACTATCCCCAAAATATTAGAGACTAGTCGTGAACTAATTATAGCCATAATCGAGGGTTGGACAATTGATAGATAAAGTACCTTTTTTATTTGTGTTAATAAAAGTTAATGTTATTTATTTAATATCATTTTTCGTGTTAATATTTCTTATTGTCAGCTAATTTACATACACGCATGCCAACTGTCCCGAACAGTTTTTTCTGCGGAGACTCTGTTGGCCTCTACAATCTTCCTTACTCAGCATCACCTCTACACAATAAATAAACAATAATAAACAATAATAAATAAACAATAAATAAACAACTCGACACTCCTCATAAACATTTTAAAGAAAACGAAAACATCTTCAGAGACGTGCATGAATTTTGCAGAGTTTATGTTGATAATGTACTTATTTTTTCCCGCAACTTAAATGAATATCAATAATATGATGAAACAATATTGTAGATGAATAAAAATGCTGAGGTCAAGATGAAAATGAACAGATGGATATCCCACAAAATTCAATTTCTAGGACTGAATCAAAATAAGGGTGACATCAGAGCATCGAGAAAGAGGATTGCAAACATCATATATATGCCACATTAATCAAATGTAAAAATGTTAAGAACATTCATAAGAGATGTTGGATACTATCTTTGCCTCTCTTCATGATCTGATGATAAAAACTGTAGTACATTCAAAGAATTTTAATTGAAACTAACAACATGAAAATACATTTTAGAAAGCAAAAGGATCTCAAGGGATGCAACAATTACTGCCTATCCTCATCCATATAAGCCATTCAAATTATGTTCAGTAGTAGGAGCCAATATTAGTCAAGACTTAATTTGTTTAAAACAGAAATCGCTATCTAACCAAGCTTTTCAAACATTAATGTGCTCTACTTACAATTAAAACGAATCATCAGCCTCCGTTACATACAATTTCAATAAAAGCACCATTAGTTAGACAGTAGAGAATAAGTGAACCTTACCCAATTCATACCTTTAACGTATTAAATCAAGAAAAAAGAAAATATGGTTGCAGATATATTATCACAACAACATACAGATGAAATAAATGCTATCAAACTGAAGAATTTTAATTGCCGAGACTACAAACATTTTTCAAACGAACAATAATCGGATAAATCTCTAAACATATTGAAGGCCCCTCATTACAACCACACCAAACTAAAGAAAGCTTTCTCGTTGACATTAGAACGGGAATTCCAAAAACTCATTCTCTAAAAGTGCTTAGATTCAGAGAACTGTGAAAACTTCGTGAGCTTTGACATCCAGGTTACAAACCAATGATAAAGCTGTTAGCAGAAAAATTGGGAGACTAAGCAGAATTTAAATACTCCGCATAGATCTAGTTGGTCCATTGTCACCAGTGAACAACAAAATATTCATTCTCACTATTATGGACAGGTCATCTTCCTGGGGATAAGCAATTCCAATAAATGATATTATAAAAAGTTAATATCTATGACGATAGAAAAAGAATGAATTAATAGATATTGTGTTTCAGATAAAATTATTAGTAATCAAGGGTTATAATTTGGTTCTGTTTTATTCAAAGATTTTGAAGAAATGAAGGTGTCCATCATCGACAAACAACAGTAAAACGGAAAGTCAAAAATTGACATTGAAGTTTTAAAAATTCACTAAAGACTCATGCTAATGACGCACATAGAATATAGTTTCTGTTGTAAATCAGATAACTCACCATTACCAACAGAACTCGTATTTGAAAACAAACTTAGATTATCCAATGATACACCAGAAAGAAACAGAAAAGGACTTAGAAATAATTGCACAGCAATATCTCCAACAAATATTTTAAAGGGAAAATGATAACATCGAAAGACAAAGTCTCAATTAAAAAAAACTTGCTTGTTGCAACAACGCCTGGTTGTAGAAGTCAACAACCAAAGGACTAAATTTTCCGCAAGGATTATCCATTTAAAGTTATCAATGAACAGCAGAAGCAAATTTATTAGTGTAGCAGTTCTCAAACTTTTTGAGCTGCGGAGCCCTTTGAGTTAGTTTGCGGATCCCCAGAGCTCCGTGGAGCACACTAGTGAAACCCTGTAGTAGGCGTAGCACACTATATTGAGTTAACAGTTACATATTTTTTTTATTTAAAATTAAGTAAATCTGAATATTTAAAAACAACAAATTAATTTCATATATGAATTAATAATAATTATAAGTTAATTTTTTTTATATTATAATTTAATTTTTAGGTGATTTAAATTTATAATTTTTATTTCAAATTTGATTATGGGATTCGCGGAGCACACTTTGAGAAACCCTGAATTTGTGCAAGCCGTCTTAGACCAAAATTGGTTCATTATATAATTTTAGAGGGGAGTTAACTAATTTAATTAATATTATTCGATAAATCTCATTCTGTCAAAATCTAAAATTCTATAACAATATTAAATTTTTAAATATGAAATTTACGTCTTTCCAGATAGTTTTATAAAATTTGAGTTTGGTCACGGTGGGTTCATGAATATCAACAATTCTGTATTAATGTTAAAGTCAATGTTTTAATATAAGATTAAATTAAGTTAATATTTTAAGTTATCCATTTTTTAATATTTAATTTTACAAAATTATGTTGCACATTTTCTGTATGAAACTGTAAATTAAAATTGAAACAAAATATTTAAATTGTAATTTTTAAAACTTAAGATTTAAATTTGTTTGGTTGAATAAGATTATGAAAATAAATAAATGGTTTATTTCTGATATTTTTAATATTCAGATAAGAAAATTAAAGAAATCCTTGTTTGAATTTTGTGAGGTGTTTTCAGCTGAGAGTTAAATATTTCAATAATTTATCAAAATAATTTTAAATTGTAAATAATTGACTATTAAAATAACTTTTAAATAATTTTTAAATTGGATTTTTTAAGTTGAAATTTTTAAATTATAAATTAAAATAGCTTTTAAAAAAAGAAGTTTTATTAATGAAAAATTTTAAATAAATGTTTTAAATATTGAAATATTTTGATAAATGGTTTTGAAAATATTTTATTCAACGCTGAAAATTTGTTTAAAATTATATAACATGCCATATAATAAATACTTGGAATTATGTCGCTAACTTTTGAACCGGATTAAAAAATAATTAGAAGATGTTTTAGCAGCTTCTAATAAATTTATTGAAATATCGTGCCCAAAAGCGACAATGAATAATAATCCACCAAAAAAATACACAATGAAACCTATTTTCCCAAAGCCGCGTAAATACTATTACCATTAAATTTGTTAAAGTTAAATATTGTTTAGTTTTTATTGTTTTATTTCTATTGAATTATAAAAATTTATGTGAATTCGTCATATGAAATGTGGTTTGTCCACAGCAAAATTTTGAGAGCTACATGCAATTCCGCGTTCTTTATCGAATGATTTAACGTTACTCTTATTAATGAGTAATGCTTTTAAAGGGATTTTAACATCATAACATAGTTTTAATTAAATCATTTTAATGCGAGCTCTGGTATGCGTTAGCTTTGTTAATATTTAAGTTAATGTATTTTCGATTTAAAAAATTTTCTCAGTCATAAGTTTCAACTAATGCATTATAAATATTTTAAAAGTTTATATTTAAAAGCTAAGTTCCTTTAATGTATTTTTATATTATTTTAAAAGTATTTTTATATTACAGTCAACCCTCATTAATCCGATCTTCCGAACTTGTATTTTAAATTTATGTTTTTTCTGAGAAATTTTAATAAAATTAATTATAATTTAAACAAATAAATTAAATAAAATTTTTTTTATTAAACTACAAGAAAAAGTAATTTATTTTCAACTTTTTATTTCATAAATTAATCAACTTTTTAGTATGTCAGTTTGTGAATCTTGTCATCATTTAAAGAATAAATAGAATGTTCATTAAAATGCTGTAAAATTGAAATCAGTAACAATGTTACTGTAACATCTATTTTAGTTTGGGAAAATTAATCTTTTTAAAAAACTTTTATGTTTAACAATCTTAACTTGAAAAGGCATTGAATAGTACAAGCGAGGCAGTATAATTGTAGATAAAATAGGGTGCGTTCCAAATTTACATAACATTAAACGTAATTGTACGTTTGTAAAGATTATAAATATGGTTTCTTGAAAAAAATCTTTTTGCCAGTTCCATCATTCCTTTCGGTTTTAGTATTTATACATGTGTGATTGTAAGTATATATAAATTTCGCGCAGTACACAGTTAAAACAATATACGTAGTTCGTTCAATATTGCATCAGTTTAACTAAGAAAGAAACACAACACAAAAAACTGAAACAACTTTTATTGAACTACATCAAATACTAGTTCGAAATATACTAGTCCAACAACTGCCAACAGTTATTTTAAGTAATTCTGCTATTTCACCCATCTTAATTCATCTTTCTGCTCGAATAATCGCCTCACATTGCGTAATTCTTTTATCAGAAATTTCAGTTGGTCTCCCAACATTGGAATAATCCTAGTGCACACTTTCATGTCCAAGCTTGAATAATTATATCCAATGATATATTGTGAATCTAGAATCTAGATTCTAGATTTTAGATGGACATTTGTTGCCATATACAATTGCCATATCACGAAATATTTCATCAGACGACTTCTTTAAAAGCACATAGAATTTTATCACACTTCTGTATTCCACCTCATCCATTTGACAAAGAATGGAATCATAAGTACGTACGTCAGCAAATCAGATTATTTAATTTATGCATATAAACAAACATACGTATAGGTAATAAAACCTATTGGTTTGATTGGTTTATCATGTTTCTTTCTTAGTCAGTCCCAGGCATTATTGAATAAACTACATAATTTTTGAATTAAAACGCAATAATTGCTTAAATAAAAAAAATTGTTTATGGTAGACGACTGATGTCAAGCTTACACAACTAGGTCCCTCTGATTTATTACCATTCTAATTTTACGGTTTCATTCAACTAGAAGAAAAAGACTATAGGCTTTTTTGTAATATGCTACACCACAGTAAAATCCTGAATAGCTGCCCTTGATTTAAACCCTGGTGATGACCTCAAAACTTATATGTTTGTATTATAGCGCAAGATTATAGCGTATACTAGCGGCCATTATGATGTTAAAAATCATAGATAAAGCATATTAATAAGCCATAATTTCATGTAATAAACATTTTATATAGTAATAGCACTATAAATTTATTATTAACCAAATTAATTCAGTTTTTCAAAATTATTTGGAACCTCTTTTTATGATTGGGAATTATTATTAAAAGTACGTGATATTTCATAGCGTTCAGTTTGCATTTCAATTTGTTTGTTTAATTATTTCAATAACAATCGTATTATTTAGAAATATTTACACGCCAATTTAGCCAAGTCAATCATTTTCAACAATTATTTCAATTATTTTAAATTTGAATTTCTTTTTAACGAGAATTTCTTCTTTCAAAATTTCCAGTAGTTCTTTACATATCTGTGCCGGAATATATATTAAAATCGTAATGACTCCTGGCGTTTTTTCAATAAAACAACTCATAAAATAATATGTTTTTCTCCAAAATGTGCCTCAAATTCAAATTTTCACAAATAAGATGATCAACAGCTTTTCCTTAAACATAATTTTATTATTTTATAGATTAATGTCGTTGAAAGTATTTATTGAAATTTAATTAGGTTTTCCTCAGCTGTTGTGTTTTATTACATCATTTGAACTATATTTCTCATTTTCGATGTTTTTAGCTGAAAATAAAATATTTCAATGATTTATTAAGATAATTTTAAATTGTAAATAATTGACTATTAAAATAACTTTTAAAATAATTTTTAAATTGGATTTTTTAAGTTGAAATTTGTGAATTGAAAAATTGAATTTAAAAAATAATTTAGAAGAAAAATGAGTCGAAATTTCTAAACTTTTTTGGGGCAGTATTTAGATATCCAGAAATATAGAAAATGTATGTGCAACTTAAGTTGTGAATTATTACACTTATTCATGATTTTTATCACCTTTTCTACGTGAAACAGCTTTTACTTTAATCTTACAACCTTTTCTATTAAAAAACTCGCTACTTCTTTAAATATATTTTACTGATAATTAAAATTGTTTAAATTAATTAAAATTAAGCTATTATATAGTAGACTTTTGTCACGTGGCTAATTGGATATTTGGTTATTTTGACAGGGGTATTTTGGGTCACTTTGACAGATTACTTGCCGTGCCAGTAATAAAGTGTTACAATTTACAATAGAAATTATTTAATTAATAACTATAAGGGAAATAATTATAAATTATTTATCAATTATTATATGAGTAAAACAAAAATTGAGAAAATGTGACACAGTCGAAATGATGCATTAAAACTAAAATAACCCAATGAAATATAGTAAAATGAATACAATTCACTACCATAGAAACCGAAACTGTTACCATAATAATTTAAAGAATTTTTTTATTATGAAAGCGATATATGTGACGCCATAAATGGAAAGAAAAGTAGTTTTTAGAAAATTTATAATGATAAAATTTCTTTTAAAATGACCAAATTTACATTGATTTTGTTTTTCAATCATATTATAATTTATTATAATTTATATTTTTTACGGCTAAAACAATTCCTAAATTAATTTACATATTAATCAAAAAAAAATTATTTTTAATAAAGTCGATTTGAATATCACTTTAAAATATTAATTTGAAATTGATAAAATATTATTCAATAAATAAACTAAACTTTATAAAATAAACATTATTATTATTATTATTATTATTATTATTATTATTATTATTATTATTATTATTATTATTATTATTATTATTATTATTATTATTATTATTATTATTATTATTATTATTATTATTATTATTATTATTATTATTATTATTAAAATAAACAGTACAAGCTTTGTGATAGCCAGTGCAAATCCCAATAGTAGACTAGTTTCGAGCTTTTGGCTCTCATCTGTACTATGCAGGAGACACGAAGATTTCTCTTCGAGCCAGGTAAGTGTACAATATTGTTGATTCTACTCTATTGCATACTTTCCCCGGTACACTGGAAATCACATCGCTTGCAAAAATGAGTGCCAAAAGCTCGAAACTAGTCTACTATTGGGATTTGCACTGGGTATCACAAAGCTTGTACTGTTTATTTTATTCAAGTGAGACATCCGACAAAAATATTTTACACCATTATTTTATAAGTTAAAAAGGCTAAAGGTAATCGGATGCACTTGTAAACAGTTTCTGTGTATCGACTAATTTTTTAGTCCGCAGAGGTGATTATGATTTTTCATACGCCATGTTTACAAGTTTACAGATTTTTTCTGTGACCAAGCTAATTTGCAAGCGATGTGATTTCCAGTGTACCGGGGAAAGTATGCAATAGAGTTGAATCAACAATATTGTATACATACCTGGCGCGAAGAGAAATTTTCGTGTCTCCTGCATAGTACTGATGATAGCCAAAAGCTCGAAACTAGTCTACTATTGGGATTTGCACTGGGTATCACAAAGCTTGTACTGTTTATTTTATTCAAGTTAGACATCCGACAAAAATATTTTACACTATTACTTTATATATTATTATTATTATTATTATTATTATTATTATTATTATTATTATTATTATTATTATTATTATTATTATTATTATTATTATTATTATTATTATTATTATTATTATTATTATTATTATTATTATTATTATTATTATTATATGTTTAAATAGGCTGGGAGCAGAAGAAGAGAAATGCATTTAAAAGACATTGAATTTGAAAAAAAAATAAAGCGTCTTAAGGATGAAGAAAGATTTTGTGATTTACCTTATTAAATACATATCCAAATTCAATGCCTTTTGGAGAATGTCGAAAATTAGCCATTCAACACTTTCATTTGTTTATTTAACTTTACATAAGTTTGAAACTCATTATTTGGTGAATTTCATAATTAAAACACATGTCAATAGATGTAGAATAAAAATAAAATTTAAGTCTTTATTACTAACAAATTTAAATCAGAGAAAGATATTTTTAATTCTGATATATTAAAATTTTGACTAATAGTTGTTTTAATAAAACATATTTTGTCTTTTATTCTTATTATTTTCATATAATACAAAACGTATCTTGTAGCACAATAAATTGCTGTATAATACACTATTGAAAAGACAACCCAAAAATAACTATGATAGAAAATGGTTTTATAATTATATTTCTCTTTATCTTTATTTCATTTAAATCTCTAAATTATAAATTATATTAAAAAAGTTTACTCTATTCAAATCATTTCCATCAACGAAGAATGTAACTCCGAATTTTAAATATTCGTCTGAATATTGTCTAATGAGTTTTTTTGTTTATTTTTCTTTGGTTCTCTAGATCTCATCATTATTTTAAATGTTCGTTGCGCTAGTACTACTATTGGAATTATCAGTACAAGAATCGTCATGCTTTCTTTTTAAATACTTGTGTATTTCCTACTAATAACAAAATAATCTACTATAAAAATAAAAAAAATAATTATTATTATATTAAACTTATTGCAAGACAACGCCTGATTCTGAACACAACTATTATTGTTGTTCAAACATTATGCACTACAAACTGTACAATAAAAAATCTCAATTGTTTTACGTGTTAACTTATGAAATATACTACGAGCTTTGCGAGAATAAATGTGCTTTAGTCACAGATTACGTCATTACGACGTATGCAATATACAGAATATAATAAAAGATATATTTTGAAGAAATTGAAACGGTGTAACATTTAAAAGAATTTCACTGTCCTTTTTACGAAAATAAACAAAAGAAAGCAATCTAAGCTGCTGTAGTCTCATTCTCCGATGTACTGAAAGGCATTTTTTTTCAAATAATTTTAACAATATGTAGTGTTCTCTAAATTATTTTATTATTATTTATATTTAATTTTTGGAGTGTATAGTACAACTTAATTATTACTTTTTAATTACTTAATAGCAGTGGTTCTCAACCCGTGTTCCGCGATTACGCTTCCAGTGTTCCGCGAAAAAAATGACATTTTATCTATAAATTTGCATTTAAGATACATATCATCAAAACCTCAATTAATTTTTTTACAAGATGATTCAATAAGAAAGCCGTTACACAGATATATAAACATACAAATATAAAAGTGTTTTTATTGCTTGTTATTGTTGCGCGTGGTATTTTCTTTGCTTATAAGAAGGCATTGTTTAAGTTTACGACAGATTTATAGTAATAGTAAGTATTTTTTGTCAGTGTTTCACGTAAAAAAATCATGTGAATAGTGTTCTGCGCTTTTATATTAATTGAGAACCACTAACTTAATATTAATATGTAATTCCTAATATTACCAAATGCAAAGTTTATATATAATATTTGATACTACTTTTTTTTGAATATCTAAGTTTGGCGGAACCCTTCACCTAACACTAGTGTTCTGTGGAACACCAGTAAAGAACCACTGGTTTAGATATTCTCAAATGTTTCCGAATATTCCTTCCTTTCATCTCAAATGAATACGTTGTAGTTAATACGTAATTTTATTTTGATATTTAATTTCCCTGACATCTGTGATATGTTACATAATCCCTTATAATTATTGCATGAGTGCTTGCAAGTTCTCTTGATTAATCTTGAATATCTGGTTCTAGAGACATATAATTATTCCATTGATACAAGTGCTGTAGACACATATGTAATATGTATTGTCTATTTTTAATGAATATATTCTTTCTAATTAATGTCAACCAGGAATTGTGACAAATTTGGGATGAATTTATCGAGAAGATGAAATCGTATTTCAAGTTTGTTTAGGTTTATTCAAATAAAATTTGCCACAAAAAAATATGATAAAATCAGAAATGAAGAAAAGATTGTGAAAAGACATATTATGACTTCTGACACAAACCACGATTTAGCGAAGAATCTAATTTGTTTATTTTGTTTTTAATTTTTTTGAAAATGCTTAATTTCTAATAAAGTGAAATGTTATCGAAATTGAAACTGGAAAACGGAAATGGTGAAGAAGACAGTAAGCAAGAAATTGTTAGAAAGTGTCGAAAAACAGGCAAATATGGAAAAACACAAACTATTAATTAATAAATTAATTGTCCAATGGAAAACCCGAGCTAATGGAAAGTCCGAGAAAACCCAAGCGCGGCAATTAGGGAGAATAAACAAACTGCGAATTTAGAGAGCAGTTATCTAAATAGTCGATAATTAAAGAGAACGATAACTAAGGAAGTCAAAACCAATTAGGTCAAAAACCGAGCTATTACAACGATTATGAGAGTATATAAAGAAACTCCAAATTCAGATAATCGGCAGTAGCCTCAGATAGGGAAGAAGAAACCGACAATAGGAATTTTAGGAACAAAGTCAAGAACTTAAAAAGGAATTAATAAGAGGAATTGAAGAGTAAGAAAAAGGAATATTAAAGGAGTTTGGATCAAAGAGGGAATATCAAATAAAAAGGTAAAACTTATTTTTAAATCGCATAAGGTCGAGACTTTCTAAAGCGAAATCAGATCAGGAATTGTGAACAAAATCGTGGTTAACTAAAAGTTGTTATCATTTATTGAGAATTGTAAATTTGCTATAAACAAATATAAGTTGGCAGTTTGTGTTTCTCAATTTTGGGACACGTGGAATCAGAGTAACCAACGGTCGACTTTTAGTATCATGAAACACAACAAAATTAAATTAGGTGGGTAAATAATTTAATTATGAAATAAAAAGATTTGATGGATGAATTATTGTCTAGAATCTAGACATTTAGTCACTGATACGAAAGGCACATCAATATATGAATGTTTTAAAACGTATTTTGATCAAAAACAAATTCCTTTAAAAAATATATTAGCCTATGCAATCGATGGTGTCCCTTCGATAGTAGGACGTCATCGCTGTTTTATAACGATGTTAAAGAGAGAAAATCCAGATATGTTTACAATTAATTGTATAATTCATAGGCAAACGCTTGGTTGTCAAATCCATTGGCGGGAGATTACATGAAACAATGAATTTAGTAATATCAATAATTAACAAAATAGAAGCAAACACACTTAATGACAGATTATTTCGGCAACTTTGCCATAAAAATAATGAAGAATATGAGCGCACACGGAGGTCAGGTGGCTATCTAAAGGAGGTTGCCTCAGAAAAATGTTCTACCTATTTGATACAGTCATTGCTTATTTAGGACCAACAAATTATAATATTCCAATGGAGATATCTGTTTTAAAGAGTGACCTAGCTTATTTGGCTGATATATATGCAAAAATAAATGAATTACTTTTGAAACTACAAGAATCTACAATGTAAGCATAATTAAAGTGAAAAATAAAAATAACATTGCTAGAAAAGATTTTACTTTATTTCCCTGTTTAAGTAAAAATTGTACAGGACGAAAATATTGCAGTTTATTATAAGCATTTGGAGAGCCTAATTGTAGATATGGAACTTCGGTTTAAAGATGTTGAAAATATTCATATTCCTGATTGGGTTATTAATCCATTTAGTGATGATCCTACAAATGCTCCTTCACATATCCAAGAAATGTTAGTAGATTTGCAGGCAAATTTAGAAGCAAAACATTTATTTGGACGAAGCAGTTTAGAAGAATTTTGGATTAAAATTGGTAACACATTTCAGAGACTGTGGATGGAAATAAGAGTTTTAATTATGGCATTTCCAACTTCATATCTAGTTGAAAAGGGTTTCAGTGCTGTTTCTCAAATGCTGACTAAGCAAAGAAATCGCAAAGTTCACCAACCTCAAGGTTCTCATTAAATCTTTAAAATTAAAGCAAACAATTATATATCTTTATGCATCTTACTTTTTGTAGGATAAATGAAAATTCTAAATAATAAATGTTTTTCTACTTTTGTTTCTTTCAAATTTCTTTGGATATATCTTACTAACGCCTAATCTAAACCAAACATATCCTTATATTAGAAATTATCATACAATTTTTATCTCGCAAAATTCATAGGGGGGCCTTACAAAGTGTGCGTTTGATCCAAAAAGGTTGAGAAACATTGGTCTAGATAAATTATATTACAGAACATGGATGCAAATAAACCAAAGCTATCAGTGCAAATGATTGGTAACAATTCTGTTGCGTTAGTTGTGAAAATGAAGAAAATGAATTAAATTTATATTTATTAAAATTATAGTAACTTTTGACATACAAATGTGTTTAAATTTTATAATTTAAAATTCAATAACAGTTAGACCAACTTTTCCAATTCCCAATGTTGATGAAATGTTAGACTAAATGAAAGAGGCAAAATAATTTTCATGCTATCCAGGAAAACATGCAGAACATGTGTAAAGTGTATGATTAAACACGAAGATCCAAAAACCGCCAAAATTAAAACCAGAATATTAACAGTAACAGCAGAAGGTGAATATAACAAGTGACAAAATGACAATGTGAAGCTTCAAGAAATAAGGAATAAGTTAGAAAATAAAGATTGTAAATTCATAATGGAAAACAACACGGTACTAACTAAGCAAAGTAAAATATGGATACCATCAGATAATAGACAGACGATGATAAAAGAAGTGCACGTATTGATGTGCCATGCAGGTACACAGAAAGTAACGAAATATATCAAGAATAGTGTCGACATGGAAAATCTAGCAACGGAAGTAAAAAAGGTAATAGAGAACTGCGAAAGATGTCAGAAAATGAAAACGATAACAACCAAGACAAAGGAGAAAACTCAAACAATAAAGAGTACTGAAGCATTCGAGAAGATATATGGATATATGTGGGCCATTGAAAGAAACGTTCAATAAAAAGAAATATATTTGAGGAATCATTGACCACTATAGTAAATACATCTCATTAACGGCCATAAACAAGCAAGACGAAAAATCAATTAGTGAGTCTTTATTAAATAGATGGATATTAAAGTTTGGAGCTCCAAAAGAACTTCATGTAGATTGTGGGAAGAACTTTGAAGCAAGAAGTATTAAAGAACCAGCAAAGGCAGCTGATATTGAATTAATCGTTTCAGTCTCATATCACCGCAACACGAAAAGTATTATTGAAAGACAGCTCAGAACAATCAAAGAGTATATTAACGCGTCATTGAATGAAGGAGGAAGAAAAATCTGGGCTAATTTAGTACCAGAAATAAAATATACTTTAAATGCAACAGTTCAAAAAACAGCAGGAGCAGGTCCAACAGAGATTATATTTGGAAGGAAAATCGACAGAATGAAATGGTACACGAATAAAGAAATAAATAGAGAGGATATGGAAAAGAGAATAGAGGATAAAACACTAAAGCCAAACTGAAGCAAAACAGTGAGAAACTTTGAAATGGGAGATATGGTTTGGATCAAACAAGAAATTAGAAATAAAGACGAAGCAAGGTGGGAAGGGGCTTACAAAGTGATAAAGAAAATACATGAACGGAGCTATTTACTTAAAGATCAAAATGGGAAGACGGTAGTCAGAAATGTTGAGAAGATCAAACATTTTAAAAAAGGGAATGTGGAGAGTTTAAATTAAAATGTTAAATTAAAATTATATAATGATTAAATTTTGTAAAATTAAAAGTGAAACTTAAATTATTTGAAATATATTAGAATTAAAATGGTTTATCATTAAAATGAATATTTTGATTTTAATTTTGAAATAAAATAATTTTTAATAAAATTGTAATTCAAGTTTGAATGTGGTAAAGTCTAATTTTTTAAATCATATACAGAACATGCATGTCCAACTTATTCAAATAAAAGATTAAAATCATCATGATATTTGGTTGAAATTAAAATTTATAAAAAGAAGATGTCCCAAGAATATTTGTTTATATAAGCAGATTTAATGAAAAATAATTTTGGAGTAGATGAATATGTCCCATCCACACCACTACACCCTCCTAGTGACTTTTTTTAAACTCGGAATTTTATAACGGACAAGAAAATATATAGTCTATATATAGAAAAAATGCATAGTTTCCATGGAAATGAGCTCCAAAGTTTCTAAATTTATGCCATAATTTAACAACTTCTATATATTATGATGATGACACTAGTCTTATATTATAGATTCTATAATATAGAATTAAAATCGTATAATTCAAAACACGATGAGACAGTGAATAACATCAGCATCAAATGTCATAATTTAACATCATTAACAACAGTACTTTAAAGTGAAGGTCACACCACTTGACATAGAAAAATCTTTGATAATGCACTTTAAAGTGAAGGTCACACCACTTGACTTAGAAAAAAATTTTAAAAATAAAAATTCCTATAAAATTTGAAAATTTTAAGGTCACACCACTTAGAAATTTGAATACAAAAATACTTGGAAATAATCAACAAAATACTAGAAAAAATCACATAGGATATTTACAAAATATTTTCAAATCAAAAAATCATGTATAGAGAATTCTACAACTGATAAATCACCAAATAAACCTAAACAAGAAGCTGAATCTAATGATTTTCCTAATTGTGTTGATCATAGTGTTCAAAATATTATGAAAAGAAATTGTAAAAATAAATGTGATGATTAATAAATTTTAAAACCCTAGTTATTTTATTATATTATTATTTAAAAAGAACCAAACGCTAATAAAGATGTATTTAAAAATTTTAAATATACAATGTTCATCTTCAAACGTTTCTTTGGCTTTTATAATTTTCCAAATTGGCTTGATTTGATCTCTTCTCACATTATATCCTTGAATTAATACGGTGATCATGTCGGTTATTTTACTCATCTTATCGTCATTGGGAATCATATCCAAATCGCATTTAATAAACATATCTTCATTGTGCATCAAGGTGATAAAACGTGGATAGATGTTTTGCCTAAAATTATATACGGTTATAATCATTCATTGCATCAAGGTTTGAAAGGTTTAAGACCTGTAGATATTTCATCAAACCAATCTATTGATTTACAGTTTTCGTAAAAGGCTGAAAAATTAAAAATCCAAAATATAAAATCGGTGATCATGTTAGAATTAGTAGAATTAGTGCATCTCCATTCATAAAAGATTTTGATACAAACTGGAGTAATGAAGTCTTAATTTCGAAAATCAATACTAAACAATATCCAGTAATGTCATTAAAGACTATGGTCAAAATATTGTACAAGGGAAATTTTATGAACAAGAATTATAAGTAATTCCTTCACCAAAAGTATTTAGAATTCAAAAATTATTGAAAACTACAAAGAATGGTGAGGAGAAACAATACTATGTCAAATGGCATGGATATCAAAACCCGACATGGATATCAGCAAAAGATTTAGTAAAGTAAATTTTTATACTCTTTTACCCAGCAATAGTTGTCCTCTTATTCATCCAGATAATGAAGCAAGTAAATTTATGGTAGAACTACAAAATCCTATTTATTTACACAGTGAGTGGAAATTGGCTTTATTGGATTTCACATTTATGGTAAACGCGTTTGCAATGAATAAGCACATTTATAATGTTTAAAGTGAAGATAAGAAAGCAGTTAGGGAATTTGAACTATAGGATAGTGTCAACTTCATGAAAAGTACGCAATATGTTTATTAATAAGTTTAAAACTCCGGTTGAATTGTGTTCCGATCTCGTTTATCAGTTTACATGTAATGGGTGTAATGTCACATACATTGGAGAGACTTCCCGTCATCTCTGTATTCGAACACGAGAACATTATAGACCCAAGGCTATATTAGTAAACACAATAAAGGCTGTAAGAGTAAAATAGGTATGTCGGATTTTAAAATTTTATTAAAAATTTTCGATAATTATTAGGAACGTGTAATTTGTGAGGCGTTATTGTTAAAGTCATTGAATCCGAAAATTAATATGCAGAATGCATTGAATACTTGTGTGTTAAATGTTTTTAAATAATATTTTGTATATTGTATGTATTGATTGTTTTTTTGTTAACTTAATTAATTAATAAAAAATTTTTAAATTATTAAATTAAACTATATATGTTAAAATATTTTTTAAAAATAATATAGTATTATGTAATTTTAATTATGATTTTTAAAAAATGAAATGTTTTTAGTAAATAATAAAAAATTTATACAATTAATAAAATTAATAAATTTGTTTAAAATCCTTAATTTATATAATTATTATAATCCATCTGATGATGACAGGAAAACTAATCATGCTTCAGGTTGCGTGCTACTTATGATAGGTTTTTTATGGTAAGCGCGTTTGCAATGAATAATGAATTAACGCATTTAATATAGAAAGTTAGTGAATATAGAAATTTCGAACTACAAATTAGATTGGAAAGCGAACTCACATGAGCGCCACTCCGAGACAAACAAATAAAAATAATTTAACAACCCTCAAAATATTTATCCAAGATTCCCCAAAGCTAATTATTTGCCATAATCCTAAATTCTGTAAATAAGTGTCCTCTCTAAGAGCGATCAGAAAACAAAATCTAGTAATTGAAAGTAATTTCCGTACTAGAAAAGCTGATTTCCTTGGGTTTTCTACCTCCGCGAGCAGCATTTATTGGAGAGACAGGTGCTAATCTGGTGACGAATTGTAATTTTGATTGAAGTTTAATAAAGTTATCCTGTGTAAGGTTTCAATTTATTTGTTTAAATAAGAACACGAGGAATCAGAGAAAACCGATTTGCAAAATATGAACCCAACAAGTCTTAAAAAGAAACTCTGAAATTTTGAAGGTAATAAAATCACTAGTTAATATTGTTAACAAAATAATGGCAAGTAGTCTGAATCACCGCCAGTTTTGTGAATTTCTCCAATATGTTAATTATGAATATTCTGACTTTCTTTTGCACAATAAGTTAGAGTGGTTTTAAAGCGATTTGCTGCTTGTCTTAATAAAGTAAAGACATGACTAAAAGAGAAGAAAATAGAATATTCTAAGATATCAGACCCTGATTGGTTACAAAAATTATACTTCAGGGTTGACATGACTTCTCACTTAAACATTTTAAATAAAAATATTCAAGGAAATGGTAATACATAAATTTTGGTCATGGAAGGAGTGCTTTCATTTGAGCACAAACTGTCTTTGTTTGCAAGAGACATTGGCACTGGTAAGTTATTACACTTCCCAGCACTAAGAGAATACATTCAAACTAATGAGTAAGATTGACCTCAAGTTCCTCAAAACATCTGTTCAGAAAAAGACAACTTCTTTTGCTGGTCGCTTTCAAAGATTTAGAAAAGAAAAGGTAATCTTGTCATTTTTGATAAAGCCGATTGGAACAAGTATTTTTGTGATCAATTATTTTCCCTTATGAATTATATAAAAACTAAATTAAGAAACCAACTGAATGATAACTTGAAAATAACTGATTATTTACCAAATATTAAACAACTTTGCAAAGAAATTGCTTTTTGCAATGAAAAGGTTCCGGACCCCTGGTCTAGAGCTTTCATCGATTTGCAGTTTCCCTTAGCGTTGACTCTTTATTTTATGGTCGGAACAGCCAGATAGCATAATTCCTGTTTTTTTATAATAATAAAAATGTTCATATAAGCTGCTGTATAGTTCAACTCATAATTAAATATTTACATAAACATCCCCTAGTGTTTACTTACGCAATTAAATTTTTCTAAAACATTGAATCAAAACGAATCATTACAGCAGATTCTAAATACTTAAGTTGGTTTAATACTTTTTGTGCTTCTAGTTTCATAACCGTCTTTTGTGCATCATCTTCAGCAAAAGATTTTAATATGTTTTGGAATGATTCATAGTCTTTATAGAACTTTTTCACTGCAGAAGCTCCAGTTGACCAACAAGTCTCACACAACTTTTTAGGTTCTAAATATTTTTAATGGTTATCACCTGAACGTTACTGCTAAAGAATGTGTATACATTTTATATTAGCATAAATATTTTTGTTGTTTCTGAACAACATTCTGCAGTATATTCAACAACTAAGTTTGACGAATGTGTAGTACAAGGAGCATGAATTGCTCATTAATTTATTACTCTAATGCGAGCTTGAAGGTTGGTTTAAATGCCAGACATATCAGCCACATTTTTATGACTGACCATAGGATTCTTGCAGATTTATACATAGATCTTATATTCTTAGAATAAAATCTTCCATGCTCGGTTTCCATCAAATTTCAAAAATCTTTCAAGTGATTTACATGGAAATGTCTGAAGTTGAATCTATTATAATAAAATAATACTTAGCTCTTATTAGATGTTTGATTTCTTGAATTAATAACATCCATCATATTTAAAAACAAAACTATATTTTTAAACACAACACAAAATCTCTCTTATATAAACAATCTGTTTTTAGCTTTGAGAATATTTTGCACGCATGAGTTAATAATTGAATATGGAATATTGGTACACAAGCATTCAATAAATATTTTATATTTTAATTTTCAATCATTCTTAAATATATTTAATTTACAGTCAAACCAATTAATAACTTCGATATTCATATTTATTATTTTAATTTATAATTTTAGTATCTACTTTTATTAAGTTATTTAAATCTATTTAAAAATGGAGATTAAATACGTATTTTATTTAATTACTTTCACCACAGCTTTATTAATTTATAAAATGATAACATTCAACATTCTCAAACATAATTTAAACCTGTAGCTTATATTTTAAATTTGAAACATTTTATATTTAAAATTTCTTCTATATAAATTTTTTAGGTAATATTTTTAAATAATTTTAGTTTTTAAATTTTGACTTCGTTAATTTTAGTCCTTATTAGCCACAGAGAATAGAATCCATAACTAAAACACGTTTATTATAAAAACACAAATATTATTAAAACAAATTTGTTTGAGGAGTTTCTAAAAAATAATAATTAATGTATAAGTAATGATTTCATCATACAATCAAACATGCACAACATCATACCATTATTTAAATACAAATTACAAAACGCCTCACAGTCCTCATTCTATATTTACAAACTATTTTTGTTTGCACAAAAACTATAAATGATTTGTCACAAATGTAAAACCTGTTTAATCATAGTTAGATATCTTTTTGTTTTAATAATTGGAGTTGGCGGTTTTTGTGAAAAATTAAAAACTTGTTATTTATAAATCATTTGATTAAATATATATATATATATATTATATATATATTGTTGGTTCCAAGATTTCTGCTGAGAAATTTAAAAATAGATTTAAAGATGGATTTAACTATCATTTTTATGAGTATTTATTTAGTCATCCCAATTTTTGATGCATAGTAAATTATGAAAAAATATATTTCTAGTAATTTATATTTTATAATTTTAATTTTCTTAATCGATTAGATATTAGCATTTAATTAAAGAAGAAAGTAAAATTATTGCAAAAATTATTTTATAAATTAAATCATTAAATTATAATTAACTTGCTGTTTAACAATGAATATGAATTAGATTTTCATTTTTTTCAAAATATTTCTCTTGAATAATTGGTTACTACTTCCATCAATATTGGACGCATTAGATAATTCTCTTCGGTTATATATTTCTTCTTTTCTCAAGGAGAAGGAAAATTTTTTTATGAAACTCAATAGAAATTTTATCCATTTTATTTTCTCTGATTAATATTAGCTATGCACATAATAATTTTTTATAAGATTTTTTATATTTTAGAATAATCTTGCATTCATAATATGGAGATATTGTAAAATAACTTATTATTAAATCTTGATGTTTTTCCATTATTTGATTGGTAATGAGTTTAGAAATAAATTAGAATAAATAATATATTATTACCGTATATCGTCGCGTTATCACCGGGAAATTTCTTACCTTAATCCAACCCTAAAAATCCATATCTGACGATTACGTTGAAGGGGAAATCTTTTCATTAAAATTTGTTCTTATTGATTGAAATTAAATATTTGACAGAAACAGTCTGGTGGTATTGTAGCCAAAGATGCAATACGTCTACGAGCTTCGCAACTTAAAATGATTACAAGAACTTTCCAGGTATAAAGAATGTTTAGTTTCGGCCGGATGGTACAGCAGGTTCATGGAAAGGCATGGATTAACACTAAGATAAAGGACAACAATTGCCCAAAACCTTCACGCTCAGCTTGAAGAGAAAATAACCTCTTTTAAGAAATTTGTTAAAAAAATGCAAAAACAACATAAATACGAGTTAGTGCATATAGGAAACATGGATGAAACTCCAATGAGATTTGATTTGCCTGGGAATCAAACTGTGAATAAATGTGGAGATAAAACGATTCTCATTAAAACAACTGGTCACGGGAAGACGCATTTTACTGTGGTTTTAGCGTGCCTAGCTGATAGCGCAAAATTGAAGCTAATGATAATCTTTAAAAGAAAAACGCTCTAGAAGGCGCCAAATTCTCGCTAGGTGATATTGTTTATCTTCATCCTAAAGGATGGATGGACGAAGCTGGTACAAAGTTTTGATTTGAAAAGGTTTGGAACAAACAACAAGGATCTATGCAAACGATCCCTACTTGTGTGGGACATGTTTCGTGCTCATCACACAGAGTCATGCAAAATTGAATTAAAAACTTAAATCGATGTTATTCTAGTAGGACTAATGTCCGTTCTACAACCGTTGGATTTGTGTTTAAATAAGCTATTCAAAGACACAATCAGAAAGATGTGGAGGGGGTCAGGAGTTGACAAAAGGAGGGAATCTTAAAAAACCATATTACAGTTTTCGCAGTACGGGTTGATATAGTCTGGTAATCTATCCCAGAGGACTATCGACACAAAAGTAAAATACCCAAATTAAAAGAAAAATCAAACATAAGCAAGAAGTACTACATGAAACTTACTCAAATACAACGGGAACACATTGCAACAATAAACAAATTAGAATTAGGGCCATAGACAAAGAATAAAATCGGAAATCAGAGAAATTTCCATAAAATCAGAACTAAAAAATAATATAAAGATGTTAAATGACAGGGGCAGACCCATATGTATATTTGTCCTAACAAGTGATTTTAGGGCTGGGCGGAATAAATTTAGAATAAACATATAATGTGAAAGAGCTCAAGAGAAGATTCAATGAAACCCAAGTCAAAATCATCCAAATGTGACCCCTTGTAAATAACAGACCTAATCATTTGATTTTGGAGATATTTTGTATAATTTATTATTCTGTGTTTTTATTCATTTACTATCTTTTATTTTATATATGTAGTCCTAAATTAGGACTTGTATTTTATTATTTTGTTTATGTTGTACAGTGAATAATTATATTTTAATAGCTGGTTAAGTTATTTTATACAGGGATAAAATAAATCGTATGTAGGGGCAAAATAAACCATTAACAATATTATATTTATACTATATTTTAAAATAGATTATTTTATTTAGCAAAAAATATATAGATATAAGTTTATTATAATTAGTAAAGAGAGATCATTAGCATGATCATTAACATTAATAAAAAAGTAATNGCGCCCGGGGCAACTGTCACCCCTCGCCCCCACCTCGCTACGCCACTGATCCTAGGTAAACATTTGAGGATTTCCAAATTGTTTTAATTTGTTTATCCTAGATTGGGGTTCAAAATATTTCCTTTCATATATGATTGCTCGGGTTTCCCATGAATTTTAATTAATTTATTTGTTTTTTTTGCATTCACTTTTCATGCGAACACCTTATTAAATTTTCATTATAATTTCTGAACTCGTTTATCAATTTGGCGTTCAACCATACCCGATACTCCCGCTCAATATTGATATTTGACTTTTAGTAAGTTTTAATTAATTTTGCACTTTTATTGATTTTACCAATATTTGTTGTCTTCCTTTTATATAATTTTTTTTGGTTTTTGTAATAACACCAACAATATTAATCTAATTTACTTTAATTTGCTTTAATATACTTAATTTTTAATTATTGCCCTAATTTAGTTTAATTTACTTATTTGGTTATTCATTGTGTTAATGTTTCAGTAGCCTTCGGTTTTTCAAAATATCTTACCAAAAATTTTAAATCTATCACTTATTTTAAAATTATTACACTAATTGACTTAAACTTATTTTTAAAATATTATCTTAATGTCTTCGTGTCTTTCAAAATATCATACCAAATTTAAGATCTATTACTTATTTTTAAAATATTATGCAAATTTACTTCCATTTACTTAATTTAAAATTATTACCTTAATGTCTCATTGGTCAGCGATTATTCAAAATCTATTACTTATTTTTAAATAATTACACTAATTTACTAATTTATAACTAGTAGTTAAATCATTATATATAATATACTATAAAAAATTCAAAAGAGCCTTTACAAAGATGCCGGAAAAGAAATAGGATGTTGGAAAATAAAGGTTAAACTTATGGTCAATTTATGAATCAAGAAATAGATTCTGATTCATTTATCAACGAGTGTAGATTTGCATTCACACTTTTCAGGCGTTGATTTTAAATAATGTTAATTAAAGATGTTCATTATTAAAAAGTTATTTTTGAGATAAAAAATTAATCATTTTAACAAATATTTCAAATGAAAAAAACATACCTAAAAAACAAACAAAAATGGAATGAGTTTATATTTATTATATTCATATACTCCTACAACTATAATTCAAAAATTATTTATTAATTTATTTATTATTAATTGGTTTTTTAACATTTTGTCTTAATTATAAGACTTCAAACTAAATTCAGGAAATTATTTTAATTATATATAAAAGTTATCGCAAGTTATTTCTGTTGAGATTTTTTGAAGTATAATAATAAAATTTATTTTGAAAAAATTATCTTTTCGAGTTAGCTAGAAAACAATAATTAATAATTAATAATTGTCTAAAGTTCACACAATAGTCCTACTGCAAATACAATGGAAGTTATACAACCAATGAAAGTAGTTTAGTTTATTATTGGTAAATCCTAACTTGTGATACATTGAAAATAAATCTCTTAAGAATCTTAAATTCTTCTAAGCATGAAACCGAATCAGAAAGATCAAGAAAAAAAGAAACAGGTAAAGATTTTAATAAATAATTTGTAATTGTTTAAATGATAAAAGAATAATGTAATAAATATTTGTCAATATATTTTAATTATATATTTATTTTATCAATTAAAACAAAAAATATAACTAAATTAATATAATTAAAGTAAATAATGTTTTTATTAAAACTTTATATATTTAGTAGGGATTTAGTTCTGATGTAATTTCACTTTGAAAAATAATTTAGCTATTGTTCATTTTACTATGCAAAAAATTTTATATAATAAACTTTAATAACATTTGAATAAAAAAAGTTCATAAATATTCATTTATTTATAATTATTTTAGGCTAATTAATTTTACCATATAATATACTATTCAAATTCCGTCTAATATTTTAAGTTTTAGCCACCATATTTTAAAAATGTATTATAACTTTGTGTTAACCTATTTTTTATATATCATCGTTAATGTCGATAAACAAAATTTTAATTTAATGCAATTTTATTTCAGATAAAGATCTTTTATTTTAAAATTAATATGAGTGAAATTTAAAACAATTATATTATTTACGAGGTTTATTATTTCGCATTAAGATTGAAGTAATTTTCCATGTTAAGAAATTTTTTTTAAGTTTTAAAAAGCAAAATACGATTAATAGTGACATTTATAATTTAAATTAGAGTAAATTTTTGGAAAGCTAATATTTGGATAACCTAAATCAAAATTTAATTTAATTTTTTTAATTTACCAGCAAAAAAAATCTAATATATACCCGTTTCCTTTTTAATGTTTTATCAAAAAAGTTTTTAAAGATTCAATAACATTTTCAAATTAAACAAACCCTTTAAAATACATTTTTTAAAAATATTTTTAAAATGTAATTAAAATCTAATTTTTTTTAATTTCCATATAATATCTTAAAAAGAATTTGTTTATTAAGAATAAATAGACTTATTTATTTTGTAGTCAAAAACAAAAACGAAACATTATTTTCAGTGGAAACTTGGTGAGAGATTTTGTCACTTAACTGTCATTTATTATCAAAATAACAAAACATTTAATAAATAAATAATAATTAAATAAATAAATAAAAATAATAAAAACAATAATAATAATAATAAAAATAATTTTTTATCAAAGCATTTAATAAATAACTAATAAATAAATAAATAAATAAATTTTATTTCGGTGCAGAAGTTTTAAATTACTTTTTTAAAAGTCGCGAGTAAAATAATTTTCAATACTTTCAGTATTTTTTTCTACTTATGAACTGTTTTTCTGTTCATTTTCATTGAGTTTCTTTTCATACTTTAATTTTCATTTATAAAATTACAAATCAAAAATAAATATATATATATACGCACAAACTTATATTGAAAAAATATTGTCGTTTGAATAAGAAATGTGATCCCGGGCGAGAACACACATATGAACGATATTTATGTTCAAAACGTGCTTCTTGGGTCATGTTTTGGATTTCTTGTACTTATCTATCCCCCGAGTTTGAGTCCTAATGAGCTGTTTTTTTTAATTTTTAATTTAAATTTTTTTAATTTACATTCATAAAATGATTCCGCCACTAAAAGAATTAAAAGAAATTTTTGATAAAGAAGAATGTGCAGTTGAGTTTCCCCATGAAAATGCTTTGATTTTGCGAATAACTGATTGTCTTAAAGATGGTTCATCTGTTACCTTGAAAAATAATTTTTTTATAAATGTAAATTTCACATATAACCCCAGGTTCGTATTTTTTCATATTTTCTAAAATATCAGTTGTCCAGCAACCACGCGCGCCACTGCATCGTTTTTGAAACTTTGTTCTTCGGACTTTTTGTGTTTTTCAAACTGTTTTTTGTATAAGAGAGTGTGTGTGTACTTTGAACTATTTTATTTTCTGAACTGTTTTCTGAGTGTAATTTTTGTTATTTTAAAAATTATTTTATTGATATATAAAATGGATTCATCGAATTCAATATCCACGTATATATAAGTACATATAAGTTCAATATCGAGTATGAAACTGATATTGAAAATTCAACATCTTCTGCATCTTCGGAAAGCGAGATTAATGACCCAATTGCACCACTTGCACCATCTGAAAACTAACGCCAGGTTTGGTACGAACTAAACGAAAATCTTCCATCAGAACCTCCACCTGCAGATTTTCTTTTACTGGAAATCCAAGAATAAATGTGGAATTTGAAGAAGACAATATTCTACAGTTTTTCGAGATATATTTTAATGAGGACATCATCCAATACATTTGCACAGAGACGAACCGTTATGCACATCAACAGGCATAATTGAGGCCTTCGACGTCACGAAGGACGTTTCCGGAGAGCTGGGTTGACGTAACAGGACCATAGCTGCGAATATTTTTTATGCTCAATGTTTTAAAAGCATAAGGAGAATTCCTGATCTAGATTTGAATTGGTTGATGAGGCCATTATTATTTTTGCCATAATTTGGAAAAACCATGCCACGATTTAAACAAATTAAAAAAACATTTCCATTTCTCTGATAATTCCACCTATCACACAAGCTCACCCCAATCCAAAATTAAATAAAATTAAAGTAAATTAAAGTAAGATTTTTAAATTTATTAAGAAAAGATTGAATAACCACAAACCTTTTGAGAAATGGAAATTTTTAATGAAAGTTTTAATGAAATATTTTTTAAGTCAATTTTTAATACAAATTTTAATAAAATAATGTTTTAAGGATAATAATACTAATAGTAATAATAATAGTTAGATATCTTTTTGTTTAAATAATTTGGTAATTGGCGGTTTTTGTAAAAAAATAAAACTTGTTATTTATAAATTCTTTGATTAGATATATAAATTTGGTTTCAAGATTTTTGCTGCGAAATTTAAAGATGGATTTAACTATAATGATAATAATAATAATAATAATAATAATAATAATAATAATAATAATAATAATAATAATAATAATAATAATAATAATAATAATAATAATAATAATAATAATAATAGTAATAATAATTCAAAAACCAAGTAGTAAAAACCAGATTCCAAGTATCATGTACTAACAACTACATACTTATACATAAAATAATAACAATTAAGGACTTAATAAAATTTTTCATCAAGTATTTGCTTATAATAAGCTATTCTTAATTCAACAAGTAGATTATTTCTTATATTCTTGTCAAAATCTAAATAGTCAACCAAATACTAACAACTATGTACTTCAAACAAACAGTTAACCACTAGATACCTAACAACTAGGTACTATCTAGGTACAATCTGATACTAACTACCAGCTACTAAATATTTTTAACTAGATACTAATAAATAAGTACCAAATACTTACAACTAGATACCATATACTAACAACCAACTAAGTATTCTTCATTGTATTTTATCAAATCCTTGTTAAATAAATTAATTTTTTTATTCGTGTTCAAAATTATTTTTAATTACAATCAATAATGAATAATTGTCAACCACTTTAAAACACTACGTTGAATTGAAAATAATTTAAATAAAATTACAATGAAAGACTATAGAATTCTAATTCACAAAAGATCTGCCTAACTTTTAATTGATTACTACTGACTTATTATTGCAAAGTACAAATTGCATTCAATAAATAGTTATCGTTAATTCATTTTATTATATATAGCCTGAATTTATCTGACAGGATGTTTTGACCCCCTATGGGTATTGCTCACAAGGGTACTGCTCACATTCAACATGTCGCCAGGGTATTAGTCGTAAGATTATTAGTCACGCTCAACCCCACCTACCCATTAACTAGCTAGCTACAATGTACTAACAACCAACAGCAAATCCCATCGAGAAATTAACAAATATCAACCTATAACTATATAGCAACAATCAGTTAACAACATCGTACCAACTACTAAGTACAAGATACCAACAACTTAATATCATCAACCAGTAACTTACGAACACGTATTTACAACTAGATACCAAGCATTATCAGTCAAGTACTTACAATTAGAAACAAAGTATTTACACGTATTTACAACTAGATACCAAGCATTATCAGTCAAGTACTTACAATTAGAAACAAAGTACCAACAATCAACTAGCAACACATAAAAATAATAGCAATTCAATACAAAATATTCTTCATCACATACACTATCTTGTTGTCATCATCTACAACTAAACTCTAACAAATACCCACAACTATGTACTAACAAATAGATTTTTAAAAGAAAATCCTCTTCATTTGAAAATATTGGATGAAAAATTAATAAAATTTCGATTAAACTCGAAATTTTCCAATAACTTGGTAAAAATTGATTAAATAATTGTAAAAATTTAAATTATTCAAAACATAATAAATAAATATCATAAAAATGTGATTAATGGACAAGAAATAACTTTAAATTCTAGTCATTAATCATCCAGTAAATAAAAAAAAGTACTGATCATTCAAGTTAATACGAATCAACTAAGATAATAAGTTAATAAGAATTTTGAAATAAGATCTAGTAGATAATTGATTTAGATTGAATAAATTAATTGAAATAAATTAATTTTAATTATTTTTTTAAAAGTAATACATGTATACTCAAATTGATTGACAGATTGCTCAAAATATTCATAAATTCAGTATAAATTCCTTACAATTATCAAAGTCGGCAATCTACACTAAAAATAATTATCATTAAATTCCAAAAGAGACTGATATAAGCCCACTAATGATAACATCTAATAAACCAGTAAATTCATTTAAATGACGTTTAAATTATGTTAAGTATTAAATGTTTGAATAATAACACAAATTTAAATTCATTAATTCACTTGAAAAAGGCAGTGCCGAAAATTTGTGAGTATCAACAAACATCGATATATTACTGATTTATAGTCTTCAAACTCTCTTTTTAATTCAATGGATAAAACAATCAGTGGTGAAATTGGAAGAAATAAAAGTTCTTATAATAATTCATTAATTTAAGCTTGAACAAATCTTTAAACATTTCTGGGCTCAGAAAAGCATACTCTTTTGACTCACTTTCCCTTCGACCCTGCTGAGAATGTTTGTCTCGAGGAAGGTCTCTCTTTGAGAAGTACTGTCATACAATATGTTAATAATTGTATTTAATTATTTATGAAATATTTGTGTAAAATTATTTTTTAATATTGCAACTATGATTCTTGTTTAATTATTTAAAATGCGTAAGACTCTGTAAAATACATTTTGCTGTTTATAGTTTTGACCAGATGTTACAATCTTTTGTAAAATGGTGAACAAAGTTTTAACGGATTATAACTCGGCAAAATAATATTTGATAAAATAAAATTTGACATTCGGTATTTGCTTGAAATTATTATCGTAACTTTAAAGTTTTAACTTTAAAGAATTTTCTTCAAAAAATTTAAATATAAATTGGTTTCAAGGTATTACAAAGATATTTATAAATTACGTAATTTTATTTTATTAATTATAATTTAATAAAATATGATTTGATTTGCTTTTTAGCTGGATCGACAAATGTTGTCAATTAACAAAAAAATTGCGTTATTGCTGGATAATTGTAATGCGCATTCCATTGAATATCAGGATCAATTGACAAACGTTAAAATAATATTCCTATCACCAAAAGTGGTACCGGAAAATCAACCAGAACCGGTTCCAGAATCTATGATCCGAAGTTCAAAAGTATTTTTAATAATTTATTTTTATTTATCGCAAAAATAATTTGCTTAAAAATAAAGTGAAACCTTGATTTACGAGCATGATTTGTTTCATGTAGTCATCACCACCGCGGTGGTTTTGATGAAGTTCACTGTTGCATTGCTGTTATTAGTAATACCTTATTAAGGAATACATACTGTATAAATTATTAATGAAGTTTTAAGTTAAGCAATAGTTTTTTTGGGTGCTCGTTCTCAAAATACTCATAAGTCCCGGATTCACTCTAACTTTAAAAATACAGTTTATTAATTGATATTTACAACTATATATCTATTACCAGTCAACATTTTTTCAATTGAAATAGAACTAATCTTTTTGCTTTTATGATCATTTTCCAATGGTCAATTGGAGTGGTCCTTTTAGTTATTATATTTCAAAGATTTAGTATTTTATATATATATATATATATATATAATTTGCTCTATAAAAGGTATGAGATAGACCATTTGTCATATTTATCATACCCAATAAATTGAATTATTATTTTACAAGTTTAATATAATGGCTTATACATATTATTACAGTTTAAATATTTTTTATCGAACGATAACTCTTTTATTCAAATGAGTTATGAATAACCTATGTCAGCAAACAGGAAGTGGAACAATTTACGAAAGTTTTTTTCAAATTCTAATATCCTCTGAATTATTTTAAATAATGTGATCTCTTTGTTTAAATTTCTATGGATAAATATTCATTTTTAAATTTTGTTTCAATTATGTTTCCAATTAGAATTTTGAAATTATAAATATGTATATTTATTTAACAATAAATATTTTAGTATAATAAAATTCTCGGTCAGCTTTCCTGATAAAAAGTTACAATTAGAGTAAAAGAATTAATTTAAGATAATTGTAACATTTTTTCAAAAGTAAAAAAGACCGAATTTCTATTATAAAAAGACTCAGATTTCCACTGAAATTACATGCTAAATCATTTTTATTTATAGAAATAATTTTATGGAAAAGTTGCAAAAAATGTATTTAAAAATATCTCATAATATAATTTAAATACAGATTTGGAAAAACATGTATTTATAAAAATTACTGCATGTTTGTTGATTTATTTAATTCTATAAAGATATTTTGGCTTTCATTTTCTTATTACAATAACTTAAATTATATGCATATACCGTGCACAAGGTATTAAAAACTTCCTAATCGAGAGAAGAATTGATCAGATCATGATAGCTGCCGGAATGACTGGATATCTTCAAACACTCAACATTGCGATCAATAAACAATTCAAAGATTACCTCAGAGCAGAAATAAATGAGTATATTGAGAAAAGAATGGAGCGAAATCAACGTGGGAATTTGGTAAAGCCAAAAATACAAGAGGTTGTATCTTGGGTCGCGAAAGCATGGAATGCAATCACGGATACGTCCATTGGTAACGCACTAAGAGCAGGATACTTGGATAAAAATTGCTCGTTTGAAGATAGCTATATTGCCAGGCATTCGAGATTTGGACCGATGATCTTGGATGAAATTGAATCACGGATGGGCAATATTGTAACCCCGACTGACAGTAATGATGGTGATGTAAATGAGGTGGATGACATGATTATATTTGAATAAATGTCTAGTTTTTAAACGTAATAAATTTGTTTTGAAAATATGACCCAAAAATAAGCCCTAGGTAGCTTTTTTTCTGAAAATTTGAAGTAAGACAGTGTCTTATTTTCGGGGAAATACGGTATATATATATATATATATAGTATGAGTAGGAAACTGATAAATCTATTGAGGCATCCAATGTTTTAAAATTTATTTGAATAACTTTGTCGAATTTCTTGAAAAATTTGAAACATTTCATATCAGAAATTTTCAATAAAGTCATTTTTAAATATCCAATATTTATTTGCAATATTTTTAAGGTCCGTGATATATTTTGATAATCTTTTATGAATATTTATGTTGTTTATTTATTAGGTGCGAGTTTACCTCAGATGCGTTTTCTTGAAAATATATAGCATTGATACCGTCAATGAACAATATTATGCAGAAGTTTTCATTCAGTCTACGTGGAGAGAACCCAAGTTAGATAATTTAAATGAAACCAAAGTAACTTTTTGTTTAGAATGTATTGAATGTATGATTTATAAAACCAAAGATTAATGTTCATCATGTTACATTCTTCGTAATTATTAAAATTATATTTGTTATGAGTGATATAATAACAATAAATGTTTTACTGTATACATAAGATAATATATATTTAGATTACTGTTATTATTATTATAATTATTTAAGAATTTCGATCTCAAAAAATTCTGGAATCCAAAACTTTGCATAGAAAATCTTTTTAAAGAAAACAAGGATATCACGTTATTAGAAGTGATTTATCCAGATAATAATGGATTAGCTTACTTAGTGCAAACAAGAAGACTAAAAGCAATATTTCATGAAACTTTAGAGTTGATGCAATTTCCATTTGATTGTCAGGTATATAATTATAATAATGTTTTTATTGCCGTATTGCATATAATTCACCGATTTGTCATATGCTACTGACTTAATTATACTCACTCTCTTGAAAATATTATTTAAATAATTATTAAGCATCTCAAATCATAATTTTAATAAAAATATTAAAAAAACAAATATTTTTTTAAAAAATAATAATATTCAACTTAATCAAATGACATATCAAAGATTCAGTCAAATGTCAACCGTGTGAAAATGGAAATATATCAATTATTAGCTTATGACTTTTAATGGAATGTAAATGGGGTTTATTGAAAAAAGAGAGACATTCACCTACTTTGTTATTAAATTATGTTTTTCTTAAATTTATATAAAATGTATTTATTATTTTATCTTTTATATATTATAATCGATATTAAAAACTAATTTTTGTCTTCAATAAATTTTTTAAAATGTTTCTTTATTGGTTATATCTTCCTACTTCATTTTACAATGTGCCATTTCATATAAAATGTTTATATCTAATAATTTTATATAGATAAATATTCTGATTACTTTACAAAATATATTTTGAAATTGAGAATAATATAGTATTTTACTAATTAAATTTTTAGTACATCACTATTATTTAATAGAAATTTTGTTGAAATAATTTAATGTTTATTTATTCTAAATGTTTATTTGTTTGAAAAAAATTCCTGAAATTTACAAAAAGAAAGTTAGAATTATTAAGAATATTTGTTTGAAATTATTTTGTTATTTACTATGGATTTTATTAGAAGATTATTTTGTTTATTTTTAATGTAAATAAATTTTACTATTTTATATTATAATTTAAAAATATATTATATATTATAATTTAAATATTAAATTATTATCTCAGTAATAATTGTAATAATTACCATCATGAATAAATGCAAACTGTTCAAATGAATCACAATGTTTAATTACCAGTTTCCAAAGTATATAACACTTAATATTTTTTATTTTAAATGTTCAATTTTAACCCATTAAACATATAATTAATTATAATTTAATTACATTTATGAATGAAATAAATGTAAATTAACAGTTTTCAACAGAAGAGGTCCTGGCGTGGTCGCCATGTTAGAAGCTATAACATTCAATTCTTCTGTCATCAAATAAATTATTAAAACTAAATAAATCCAAAATTATATTTCATTAAATCTGCTTATATAAACAAATATTGTTGGGACATTTTCTTTTTATAAATTTTAATTTCAACCAAATATCAACATACCGTCAACATACCATATTCATACTTGAATTGCAATTTTATTAAAAATTACTTTATTTCAAAACCATTTTAATTCTAAAATATTTCAAATAATTTAAATAATTTAATTTTACAAACTGTAAATTTACTGTGAACGACTAAACAAATAAAATGGTGAAGAAGCTTCAGCACATTTTGTCAAATCTTGAGCAATCTCATATAGCTTCATTTTCTTCTCTGGAATCTTTTGTAGTAGAAAATAAACTTAGATTTCACATTGATTTGATTGAAGATATAAAGAAACATTGCTCTCAGTTGATATTGGATTTCCATTTTCATTTCCCTAAATAGTTCAACGACAAAGAATAGATTCGAAATTCAATTTCGGATGTAGTATTGCCGGCTGATTTTTCAATTCAGGAAAGAGACCAGCTTGTTGAACTTTCGTAATTATGTGATTTCTGGCTGAAGCGAAGAGCTGAATATGCATTAATTTCTAATAAAACTTTACATTTTTTGATTCCATTCAGCACATTGTATCTGTGTGAAACTGGTTTTTCAGTTATTTTGCAATCAAAAACAAGTACAGATCAAAGCTTGAACTAGAACCAGATTTGCGTTTGAATGCGACAAATATAAAACCAGATATTGAAAATGTGTGCTTGTCAAAACAATCCCAAATCTCACATTAACGCTTTCTAATAGTAATTTGATTTTTCCATTTTGTTGATAATATTACATTCATAAAATGTTATTTTTAAGTTACAGTTGTATATCTATGACTTTGTTTATCTAAGTCTGTAAGATTCTAAGTTTAATATTAACTGTAACAATTATCGACTAAGTAGGTAATAATAACTAATGTTCACTAACAGTGATTAACTGACTAACAATAACCAATTCTAAGTCTAAGATTCAAGTCAGTAATAATCAATAGTAGGTATTATAATTATAATTTATGTTGTTTTTGATTTAACTTTTGCTGGTGGTACGCCGACATTAAATTTGTTACCTGGTTGTACAATGAAAATAAAGGTTGAAAACCGCTGGTTTATACGACTGCCAATTTTTTTCTTACAGTTAATGGATGTAATTATTAAATTGTATTATTAAAATCATTCCAATTTAAACTAGATATTTATATATAAAAACATTTAAATTATGTTTATTTTAAGCTTAGTATTCTGACTCATGTAATTTCATAATATTTTTGATACTTTTTAAAGGAAGCATTCCAGATAATGAAATTTCTTTAGAGAAATTCAATGCGATCAATTAATATTGCAATGATATTAATAAGTAAAATTTGGAGAAATTATAAATTTTGGAAATGGATTAAAAACTCTTATTAACAATAAACAATTTAAATGAATTTTTACAAAGTGTGTATTAAATATGTATTAAAATGTAGAATTTATTCAATGCACTATGGATGTGATTTTTGCTTTTAATTATTCATAAAACATAATTCTGGAACCTTCGATTAATCATTTTTGTTATAATTATTATTATAATTATTATAATTATTAATTCATTTTTAAATTTTAATTTAATCTTATTTTAATAATAATAATAATAATAATAATAATAATAATAATAATAATAATAATAATAATAATAATAAAATTATTATTTTAATTGATTTTGTAATTTAAATGTATTTAATTTATTTTAAATATTTTGTATTTAAATTTTTACATTATCGAGTTATTTTAATTTTTATTAATAGAATATAATAGAATATAAATAGTGAGAGTCTTCATTTTATTTTACAAAAATATACTTCAGTAACAATAGAAAAAGAAATGTTATTTCTAGATCTTGGTTAGATCATTTTAACTAATCAAGTTTATTTTACTGACTTGTGTCATTTAAATTACTTTATTCAAATAATTATTTGCATTTATTTTTAGAAAAGATACTAAATAAGGTTTTCGATTTAGAAAGAAATACCTTTTTCAAAGTTTTTTTTGCAACAAATAATTAAAATTAAACATTTTGAGTAGGATTTATCAGTAACGGTATCAACAGAATTGTCTTCCGATGAAGTAGTGCTAATAGAAAATCCTAACGATCCCAGCAAAATAAACCTTATCAACGCAATGGAATCTCAAGAATGGTCAGTTCATACTCATGTTGAGGTAAACAACATTGTATTGTTATTTTGTAGCTAGAATAATATCAAAAAGAATGCTTAATTTTTACACTATAAAAGTATCTCTTTTAATCAGTATTTTGCTCTTTATTTATCTACATGTGTATAATTATTAATTTTTACTAATTTTCTGAAAACCTAACATACATTTTAAACATATTCAAACAAAGATGATGTAACATTTGAAAAATTTAACTTTTATTTATATAAATAATAAAGTAATAATAAATAAATCAAAGTTTTTTTAAGTTGCATTTTATCAAAGTTTCAATTGAATAAAAAATGTTAAAAGAAAAATATAATTTTATATACAGATGCAAAAACTATGAATATTATCAATAAAATTACGAAATTTAGACATTGAGGGGAAAATGTAACCAGCAAATCTATATTATATTATGAATTATTTTGTACAATTCTTAAAAATTTTGCTTAGTTACAAATCATATGGTATATTTTCTTTTGTTTGATCCTTTTCAATGCTTTTTCACATGCTAGACTTATTATATATATTTTTTGGTCATCTATTTTGATATTAATTACAGTTGGTCAATCCTGATGTTAATTATCGCGAATGTGTGTGTTTTGTTTTTGGAATTGTACTTATCTATGTGTGCGCACACAGACATGAACAATGTTTATTGATTTTATTAATTTGTGTTGGAATTGTTCTGGTAATTTAGAATTGGAATTTTTCGATTTATGTTCTTATGGTTTCTGGAAGTTAGCGATTTTGTTTTAAAACGTGGAGATTTTTGTTGTGATTTAAAAAATTGTTTCAATAAATTTTGATTTCTTACCTTGAGTTAAAATGTCAGCTAATGCAATTGGAATTAACTTAGGAACAACTTACTCGTGCGTTGGAGTGTTTCAATATGGAGAAGTCGAGATCATTGCCAATGATCAAGGAAACCGTACAACTCCAAGTTATGTTGCGTTTACAGGCACAGTAAGCTTAATCAGAAATAAGGCTAAGAATCAAGTTGCAATGATAATACTGTATTTTATACTAAAAGATTAATTGGTAGAAAGGTTGATGAACTCTCATTGCAAAGTAACATAAAACATTAGTCATTTGATGTTATAACCGAAGCTGGAAGACCAAAAATTGAAGTTCTAATTCACGATGGATATGAATTTACGTTGACAATTTCCTAGCAGTTTTATTTCATTACTAATAGTATTCTAGGTTTATTCACAGAATTAGACAACCCAAAATCACTAGAGTCATATTCAATGAAATTTAATGTTATTCCTAAATTCACAAATACCAGATACACTTTGTACAAAGATTTAGAATTCAATAAATATATTTGACCAATTAGTCTTATGTCCCTACATTTATTTTATTACCTTTAAATGTGACTTTTTATAAAAAATATTGTTATTAAGAATAAAGTTTTAAACTGTTTTATAAAAGTAATAATGAAAGAAATATTATTTATTGTAATATAATAACAAATATTATTAGAAAATATTATACCACCATTTGTAACATTAAATACATCGCATTCACGACAGAGCAGTTGTTTAAGAGTTTCATTATTTATACATTAGAATATCAAGAAAACTACCAAATCTAACTATAACCAAAGGCCGTCAATAACATTAATTTGTAATATATTTAAAATCCATTCGTTAAATATTTTTTATCAAAAATAAGATGATTTTTTTGTGTATTGTTGACAAAATTTATTGCAGATTTAGAAAATTATTTTTAAATTTATTAAAATTTATTAATTTGTATTCCAATGATTAAAACAGCTTAATATTTATTAAACCTTTGTAAACAATGTGAATTTAATTAATTTAATATTGAAAATGGATGATTTTGATTGTTCATGAAATCTGGTGAGATTCAGTGACTGCAGTGATGGAAAACGTTATGTTTAATGTAACGCAATAACGAAATGAAATTTTAGAAACTACAGTTTCAAACGTTATTAAATTTCGATTTCGTTATAACGGAAAACGTAACTGAAATATAATTATTTTTGCATTATTGCGTTATGCACTATCATTTTGTAAGAAACTTTTGAAAATTGCATTCATGATAAATTTATATTATTTTGAAAATTTATGTTTTAAAATTTAATTATTTTAAATATATTTAATTTAAAATATTATAAGTTACTTTTTTAACATTGATTTTTGAGAATAATCGAATATATTTAGATCATTAATAATTCAAATTATCCCTTGCAGTTTAAGGAAGAAATATTACTGAAGAAAATAAACTTATTCAAGAGCAATTTGAAAAGCAAAATAGTAACACATACTGTAAGTAGTGCAAAAATGAAATTAACTGAATTCCGTGATTTTTGTGAGAAAATGAAATTTGTATATGGAACTCCTTCCACATATGAAATAGATTGGGAAAAAATGAAGCAAATTTTAAACACACTTAAATATCTTAAAGAAACAACTATAGTCCTTCAATCAGAACAATTGAAAATGAGTGAAACATACTCAGCTTGGTATACATGCAAACTAGAAGTTTCAAAAATTGGCGACTCATATTCGAAAGCTCTCAAAAACTTCGATCGAAAGACTTTATTGTCACAAATTTGTGCCTATAATTTCTGCAGTATTTTTAGATCCGCATTATCAAAATTTACTAAATTGACGAAAAAGAATTTGCAAAGACATATTTTATTATTTGTATATCAACATTTACTGTAGAGACGTACAACTAATTCGAATTCAGATTTTATTCAAGAGAACATTGAAATAAATAATGGATATATCTGCTCCAGTAGTCAATGTTCCAACGAAAGCAGTTGATCTGGCGATTTTACGGAGATTGTTGATGATCTTGAATTTCAGCATGTAGACTCCAGTATCGTATGATGTGAAACTATTTGTATAAAATTACTCCTTTTAATAAACTTCTTTTGGCTGAAGACTGATGAGTCAGTCCTGTTCTCGTAACGAATTTTATCAGGATAATCGCTAGAATTAAAAACTAGTGTTCCAAGATAAATTTCTTGGGTCGAATTGATGGTGTTGATGATCAAGACCTCATCATAGAGATCATAGATAAAAAACGAATGCTTCAGTTTCTTGAATGTCTGGCCTATTTTCTTTATTGGTTCTTATGGGATTTAATGCTTTGGAAATTGAATGATTTATTGATTGTTTTTTTATATTGATTTTGATTTTGGAAAAAAAGTGAAGATTATTTAAACAATGATTTTAATTTGATTTAGTTACATTTTACTACTGCACTGAATTTACTACTACTTGAAAAAAAACTGGAGATGATACTCAATTAATTGAAAGAGTTGAAGATAACATAGACATTTCAACTCAATAATGCCAGTAAATCCAAACTAATTCGATTTTTGTGAATTAAAAATCAATTTAATCCAAAAAATTACTAAAATGGTATTGATTGTACATGCTAGCTAGGTTTCAACCTTGAAATGGAATTTATCTGAAAAATGAAATAGATCAGTCGTTATTAGAAGAGATATTGTTAATAATTTGTAATAGAAATAAAGTTCAAATTTTATACTAAATTTTTTATATTTTTTATTTTACTCAAAATAATTTGAAATAAAATAATGAAGTGCACTAAAATCATTTCTAATCAAAATTTAGTCTGTTTCATTATTTTTAATAAAATATACCGTTATGACGTAACATAATGAAAAAATAATTGCATTAAAATATGAAATCCAAAACGTTTTGATTTTAGATAATTTTTATTATAACGAAGAGCTTAAAGTTATACATTTTTATTCCGTTTACCAGCACTGAGTTAATGATACGAACATCAGTAAAGTGTAATAATTGTATCACCAATCTTTTATGAGACAAAATTTAAAATACATTAGGTGGAATAACTCCTAATACCATTTTTCTTTTAAAGACACAACCCATACATCAGCGTTTTTCAAATATAATTTAAATAATTCTCATTCTTTTGTGCAATACATATACTAAGATTAGTTAGCTTAAACCTGATAAAGGTTTCGTCATAAGTTAGTGGGATTTTCGAAGTTTGACTCATCTATTTTAATGAAATAGGCAAATATTTTACATATTTTTATAGTTAAATATATAATATACTTATGTAAAATATTTTAGGTGGAATTAAAAGAGCTTGTTAATGATTGCAATATCGGTCCGAAATCAAGACAGGCAATTACATTTACATGTCGAGCAAGTCGCAAATTTGGATATTTTCTTGTCAATTATTTCATGATCAGTTCAATGTTTTTTTTGTTGACATTCTGCAGTTTTGCTGTAACTGATAATACTTTCGGCCGACTGCAACTGTGTATGACAACATTGCTAACAAGTGTTACTTTCAAAGTAGCTGCCAGTAATAATTTGCCCAAAGTTCCATATCTGACTTATCTAGTAAATTTAAAATTTGATATCCTTTAATATATTTAATAATAATATATCATAAAACGCCTTTACTGATTTTAGTATATTTCTATTTCATGGACCATGTCTTGGATATCTCCTTTATCCAACATTCGACTGTATTTTATAGGAAATATCCAAGACATGGTCCATGAAATAGAAATAGCTAGAAATAGTAGAGAAATAGCTACAATGATCACCTGAAAAATTTGTTTTCTTGGTTATATGTAGCGTAATAGTTGAATTTCACTATGATGTTGCTTGCGTCTTTTGGATTTATTTTAGACAATGTAAACCATTGAAACGCCGATATTTGATATTTTTGTTGATAGTCTTTTCATGATAGACTTTGTGGTTAGCATCATCAGGAATCTTAATTTGTGATTTATATTCTTCTTTTCTTCATTAGTGTTGGCAACTTTTAACTTTCATCGCTCAAATAGATTTATATTTTATAGGTTGCCATCAAAATTAATCTTTCCTCAAACTAAAAGTTTATATGAAATAAACACTTTCATAGGTTTGTTTTCTATATCCGAAAGGAAAATCTCAGATAAAATTCGATATCATCTACATAAACTTGCTTTATTTTACTTTCTTTTACAAACCTATATTTTGATGCTCATTCTACTTCAAAGTATTTGGAATTTATTTTTAATAAACCTTATTTAATATCTTTTTTATAAAATATATTATGTTCATTAATACTATTATTATTATCAATATTATTATTATTAATTTTATTATTATTATTATTATTATTATTATTATTATTATTATTATTATTATTATTATTATTATTATTATTATTATTAATATTATTATTATTATTATTATTATTATTATTATTATTATTATTATTATTATTATTATTATTATTATTATTATTATTATTATTATTATTATTATTATTATTATTATTATTATTATTATTATTATTATTATTATTATTATTATTATTATTATTATTATTATTATTATTATTATTATTATTATTATTATTATTATTATTATTATTATATTATTATTATTAATTTCTTATCTTCGTGATCGCGCAATTTTTCAGGATAAAACAGTTCTTGGAAATATATTTTTGATAATGTGTCTGTGTTTTTGGCATGCATCAATGCAAGTTTATTATAATAATGAACCTGACAAGAGTGAGAATGGAAAAAATGCAGTTAAGATACAGATTTGGAAGATTGAAATATATCTAATTCCATCATTATTTGCATTTTATGCATTAGCAATTCTCACATTTGGAATGATAATATATTTTGATGTTAGTTTAATTATACCTGCTATTACTTTATTTATCATGTACATAATTTTTATTTGTCAATAGGCTGGAAGCCGCCGACGAGAAATGGAGTCAAAAGATCTTGAATTTCAAGAAAAGCTTAAACAGATTTCATACAGTGTTCTCGATTAATTAACTCAAAACTCAACAAAATCGCAATTTGCCTTTGGAATTTTTTGTCATTATGTCGAATTTTCGACTATTGAATGAAATTTTTTATTTTGATTATCTTTATTATTTTTCAATTTATTGGATTTTACTGCTTTCATTTAAACATTATAATCGTATATCAAAACTTTTTTTCATAGAAAGTGTCATTTGAGAATATTTTTATTTTGATATTAAAAAAACTGGAATATAAATAGTTCATAAACATATTTTAGTATATACTTTACTATTTTCAATAAATTTGCATGTTCCTTATAGCTAGGTTGGACCAACTTCATATTTCATGATTTAGTAATTGTCTTTCCAAGTCTAAGTAATATGATCGTTTTTTAATTTTGTTTAGCTAAATTCCATTTATGTATAACCGTATATTTCTTAATATATAAAATAAATTTGACCAAAGTTGCAAATATAAATTATTTAAGACAAAATGTTTAACATATTCCAATCAAGTAAGCTAATAACTAAAATAAGTTATTTTTAATAATGGTAAACAACTTATTTAAAAAATTTTGAGCCCAATGAAATATAAGTGGGGTTTTACAAATTTCTGTAAAATTACATTAAAAATAAAGTGTTTTTAAAAATTTATATTTTTTAATTTGTAAAAAAACTTTTAATTTTAAATTTTTTAATTAATTATTAATTTTGAAATTTTTTTTTATTTTTCATGTATTTTTCACTAAATATTTTTAAAATAATTCATTGTCACATTGAGAAAGTTTTTTGAAGACCTTTAAAATAACTATTATTATTAATGTATAATTCTTTAAATTTTTTGAGTAATAACTTTGAGTTATCAGTTAAAATCATTCCATTTAATTTTCTAAACAATGTTTATATGTTATATTGTTATTTTAATGCTGATAAATGTATTTTATATCTTAAATTAAGTTCTTTCAAAATTGCAGCTAATCTTTCAATTGCAATGTGTTTACGGATTCTTTTTTTTCCTTTATTATTTTTTCCGTTCTTTATTTTCATTTACATTGTTGTAAAATATAAAATTTGTCCGTTGAAGCAAATTGTCACGTGAATAAGTAGAAATGTGTATTTTGCTTTTCTTCCAAATTATGTTTCTTCAAAGATGAAAAAATATATTTGCATTTATATAGTTCTTATTTATTTCAATCAATCAACAGTGTTTTTTTCTTTGAAGAAAGTTAACAGTAAAGCTTGAAGAAGAATTTTACATGATTCTGAATTATTTTGCATGGTAAAAGAAGAATATATAGTTCGATATCATCGCATTAAGAACAAATTTGTATACGGAGACATTATTAAAACAATGTCTTTTCAAATAAATTGTCCAAATAAATCTTTGATAAATGTGAAATAAACATTTAGAAACTACTTAGGTATAGAAATGTTTTGTAAAATAAACTTGTTCTTTTAACTTCCTGGTTTAAACCATTTTTAATTGATATAGAGTGAATTAAAGCAATTAAAAAAGAAATACCAAAGAGAGATTGATAAAATTGGATGATGTTTTGGTAGATCTAAGGTTTAGGGCATTTATAATATGTGGATAATTTGGATTACAAATGTTTTCTGTTAAAATTAAGCATCTCATGTATATTAATAAATAATTATTTGATATTTTTTTCATCAATTTATAGCATAACATTTAAATTTTTGTCTTTTTCCCAAACTTTTAACCCTAAGTGATGAGATTGTTTTTAATTTCATTCATATATATTTATAAATTTTTGAATTTTTAAATATCATTATGAAATTATTTTTAATAATCTACATGTCATTTTAATTAAAACCATAATTTTCTTTAACACTAAGTAATGATGCCAATAAAACACTTATTGTGAATGATATTTTTTACAAAAGCTTTTTACTTATTTTTATGTATTTTATTTGTCATTTCTATTTCATGCAAAATTTTGAAATTATTAATTTATAAGGTTTAAATCCACTTTGACAAAAAATATTTTGTTTTATTGATTTCTATAGTTTAAAGTATCTAATGATTTCTAATGATTTTGTTTAAATTTTACATAACAGTAATTTCTTTTTTTTTGTCGCTATTCTAAGTTTTCCTGAAAATATTCATTTTATTCTTACAAATTTTCAACATGTTTCCTGAATTTGAACAATTCCTTTTTTGATCTTATATGTTTTCTTAGAAGAAAACTGCGGAATACAAGTTATTTTCTCATAATTTGTTACAACATTAGTATGGTTGGTAGACTCCATAAACGTTGATAAAATTACAGGAATTTCTCGAATATATTTTCAATTGATTTTCTGAGTTTAAAGAAAAATAATTATTTCAGGAATCGGTTTTAATGAATTTCATTCTCATTATTTTTGGTATGTAATAACACCATATCAAATATTTGCCCATCATATAGGTTGTATGGGAATCAGTTGCTAGGTAATAATTCTTCTCTGACTGGTGCGATTTATTTTCTAGAAATTTTGGTGCTGCAAAAATTTATTAGACACATCAGTTTTATGCAAATACTGTTTGTATGCAAATAATAAACAATTATAACCACTTCGAACGTGAGTTTGTCTACATTATATGAATTTTGTTTGAAAAACATTCTTTCCGTATATAATTTGGGACTCATTATCGAAATGTTAAAATGTTTAATCATCCACGGATGGTCAAAATTATTATTTTTAAAATTTTTTAATTTTTTAATAAGGTTTTAAATACATGTTCAAATTGTTTATTTTTGTTTTAATAAAGTATGTAAATTTTAAAAAATGGGTATTGGATTGAAGTCCACAGTAAAATATATAAAATTGACAAATTATACAGAGAAATTAATATTCAAGTAAATTTTTAAATTTTACAAATAATGTCTTTTTAAATATTCATTCTAATATTTTAATTTGTAAGAATTTATTAGAGTTTTAGGTTCTCAATTGGTGCTTCACAAGAATGTTGCAAAGGGATCCGTCAAATATGACACATTGGTTATTTATAATGATTTGTTCATATTTCATGTTTTTTTGTAACCTTTATTGTAAAATCAGATAATTTATGATTTTGGAGCTTTGCAAATTTGTTTTTTAATCAAAAATGCTCCGTAACTTCAAAAATGGTAGGAATCACAGTGTAAGAGTTTACTACGAATAGAGCCAAGTGGTTTTTTCTATTTGAAAATTCATATTTCTACCATATTTTCAAAACATATTTCGGTTGATACCATTATTGAAATGTAGTCTTGTAATTATTGTTGATGGATGGATGAAGGTAATCTTACAGTTTTTATGAATTTAGTAGGTTTAACATCGAAACAACCTTGATCCCCCAATTTTTCGAAAGGTTCTTCATCTGTTAAACTTTTGATATATAATATTTTAATTTTATATCATTTACTGGATATATAACTTTAATTTTGACATCATAACTGCTCACTTAACTGTTCTCAATATTTTCTATTACTTCAAGCTCAACATTTTCATGCTATAGGACATTGTGGACGTAAAGAAAATTTGTGAGCAAATAAGATATAAATAGTTAAATGAATTTATTTAACTAAATTTTAACCTCGAATTAAATTTATTGATTATTTATTGTTTAAACTTTGTTGGGTTGATGAAATTCGAACTAATGAGAACTCCGAGTCAACATGAAACCCGAACAATGAGGAAAATCCGGAACGCACTGAAATTCGACTAATTAGAAGTTGAAGCGAACTCGACCGAGCGCGGTTTAGGAATGAAATTGGTAGGATTTCTATAATCCCACCCAGAAGATTAAAAATAACGTTCAACCAGTGTGTAATGTATTGTAATTTTTTAATTTTTTTATGGTTCTGTTAGTTGTATGTTATGAATACAAATAACAATTCTGCACGTTGCACGTGGAGAAAGTTTTATTTTAAAATTAATTTTATTTTAAAATTCATCCGCGGTAAACTCAATACTAAACCCCAAGGCAAACATCCCAAATTTTTTCACAGACGAAAACGGGACCCCACAAAAATGGCTAGAATTTGCCAAATTAACATTAAACCTATCAGGCATTAAATCATCAAGAACAGTCTGTTCTCACATAATTGCCGCCCTTCCCAGCAACATCCTGAACGAGATAGCCGATAGAATAGAGGAAATATCAAAGGACGACAACCCTTTCGAAACCTTATACAACACTTTAATAAATCGGAACAAAGTAAACAGACGAGAACTACTCGAATCCTGTTTGAAAGATATCCAATTGGGTAATGACAAACCGTCTGAATTTCTGCGAAACCTAAAGACAAAACTCGAATACTTACAACCAAAAATAACAAGCACCGGGTCAAAAGAGTTCATCAAAGACCTTTTCATGCGCGCAATGCCACCTGAAATAAGACGGATTCTAGCTGCCAGCAACTGTACAGACCTCGATACTCTGGCAAACATAGCAGACAAAATCAACGACGAAATATACCCAACAATATGTAGAACTTACCAAAACAAAAATTTTTTTAAGAGCAACGAAAACAAACCTGTACACAATAGCTCAGAAACTACAGAAACGAACAAACTACTCTCAACTCTGGTAACAAAATTCGACGAAATAATTATTGAAAACAAAAATCTAAGAAAAGACATAACCGAATTACAAAGAAGAGAATCCAGGAGAACTCAATATTACGAAAACAGACAAAATTATCCCAGACAAAATACACGATCTGGCAGCCGCAACAGCTTCGACAGAAACAAAACAGGGAACAACCCCAATAAATGCACAAACCAAAACTATTGTTACTACCACAATAAATTTGGGAATAAAGCATACAAATGCAACAAACCCTGCACCTTCGACAAAGAAGAGTCGGGAAACATATAAAGTCACCAATGATAGCACCGACATTGGGTGACAGCCAAACCTTCACGGTGCTTAGCAATGGCCTCAATTTTCTTGTTGATTCAGGTTCAATAATTTCATTATTACCGAACTACCTATACAAAAACACAAAAACCGAAACCGCAAATTTGTGCGCAGCAAACGGCAGCCCAATAAAAACGTTCGGAAAGCAAAACATTAACATCACCATCAACAACACACAATACAATTGGCAATTCACTATCGCTGAAGTCAAACAAGCTATTTTAGGAGCAGATTTCCTTTCATACTTTAATCTACTAGTCGACTGTAAGAATGGAAAAGTCATACCAAACAATTCAAATGACATACACCACAAAAATAAACAATCCAAAAAACAAATCAATTGTGACATCGGAGTAATAACAGCCCAAAACGGTGAAGAAAAAACAAATAAAACAGAAACAAACTGGCACATACCTAACGAAATCACAAAACTGATACAAAATGTAGCAAATATAACTAATAAATTAGAAGCAAACAATAACACCAAATGCATAACCGAACACATAATAATTAGCAACGGAAACCCAGTCCATGCAAAAGTCAGACAGTTAGACAAAAATAAACTCGAGATAACTAAGAAAATATTCGACGAACTACTAGAAAATCAAATCGTCAAACACTCAAACTCAAACTGGTCATCAGCCCTCATGCTTAAAGAAAAGGCAAACGGCGAATGGCGAGCCTGCGGAGACTACAGAGCATTAAACAATATCACAACAGCCGACAAATACCCAATTCCAATAATAAACGATATCATCAACAGATTTAACAAACCCAAAATTTTCAGCAAAATAGACTTAGAAAAAGCCTATCATCAAATTCCTGTCAGAACTGAAGACATAAAGAAAACAGCAATCATCACACCCATAGGACTTTTCGAGTATAACAAAATGCCTTTTGGATTAAAAAATGCTGCAGCCACCTTCCAACGCTTCATGGACCAAATATTACGAAATCAACAGAACACAGTCGCATACCTTGACGACATTCTGATAGCATCTGCAAACAAAACAGAACATATACAAAATATTAAAAATGTGTTCGAAATATTAAGCAAACACGAGCTAAAAATTAACATAAAAAAATGTGAATTTCTGAAAACAGAAATAAAATTCCTGGGACACATGTTAAACGAAAACGGAACAAGACCTTTAGACGACAAAATCAAAGCAATCAAAAATTACCCACTACCCAAAACTACTAAAGAGCTAAGACGTTTCCTTGGAATGATCAATTTCTATCACAAATACATACCAAGATGTAGTGAAATGCTAGCCCCTCTCAATGAACTGAACAAAATAAAGAGAAACATCAAAATAGATTGGAAAAAAAACTAATAACAGCGTTCGAACAGGCAAAAGAAAATCTGAAAAATGCAAGCATCCTAAACTACCCTAACCAAGATTTACCATACATAGTCAACACAGATTGTTCGGGAGTAGCAATGGGCGGAACGATATTCCAAGAAGAAAATAACGAAAAAAGACCAATAGCCTTCTTCTCAAAGAAACTCAAAACTCACCAAATGAGATACTCCACTTTTGACAGGGAGTTATTAGCGTTACATGATACAATCAGACATTTCCAATACCTTTTGGAAGGAAAAGATTTCGAAGTGTATACCGACCATAAACCCTTAATAAACGCAATGAACATGAAAAATCCTTCACCGAGACAAATAAGACAATTAAACTATATTTCACAATTTAATTGCAAAATAAAATACATAGCAGGTTCTGCTAACATAAGTGCAGATGCATTATCAAGAATAGAAACTGACATAAATGCACTTAACATAACACCCATCATAGAGTTAGAAAAGTTAAAAACTAAACAAAAAGAAACAACAATCGAAACTCCAAGGATGAATTCACTCCACCTGGAAGAAATAGACGGCATATGGTACGACACTTCAAATGACAATAACAAAAGGATTGTAGTACCAGCAGAACTGCGCGATCAATACCTCCAAAAATATCACAACATCTACCATCCGGGAAACAAAGCCACATACGAACTTCTGCATACCAAAGTTGTTTGGCCTTATATGAGAAGGGACGTAAAAACATTCGTAAAAAATTGCCCACAGTGTCAAAAGAATAAAATAACAACAAAACAATTCAAAACAACAATTGTACAATTCCCAAGTTCTGAACCGTTCGAAACGATACATATCGACATAGTCGGCCCTCTACCTCCAAATAATAAACACAAGTACTTATTAACTATAATAGATCGAAAAACAAATTGGTTCGAAGCCATTCCCATAAAGGAAATATCAGCAGCAAAAATATGCAGTAAATTAGAATTAAACTGGTTCGCCCGGTATGGCTGCCCAAAGACAATAATCAGCGATCAGGGTAGGCAATTTGAATCCGACATTTTCAAAGGACTTTGCAACAAATATAACATCAACAAAACCAGAACAACAGCATACAATCCACAATCAAACGGAAAAGTCGAGAGATTACACCGATCATTAAAACAGGCAATCAGAACAAAAACAAATAATAACAACAACTGGCTAGAAAAATTACCAGAAATACTAATAGGATTACGAAACAACCCTTCAAGCCTAAACAACAAAAGCCCTAGCCAATCAGTTTTTGGACACCATACAAACCTACCAAACTTAAAGGACGAAAACGAAAACAAGATAAAAACTACCGCCAAAGAATCACAAATACCCATACTAAAAAGTATTCTAAAAAACAAAAATAATAATAAAACCCAAAACCAAACAGAACTAATAATAGACATGGTTTTAGTAAAGAAACCCTTCACTAGCGGATTTGAAACAAAGTACGAAGGCCCATACAAACTGTTAAATATGTATAAAAACGTTGGCACAATTTTAAAAGACAATAAACAAATCAAAATAAACATACGCAGATTAAAACCATATCACGAAAGCAACCACCCAAAGTACAAAACTCAAGAACGAACAGAAATACAGACAAACCAGAAACACATCAGATTCAGCGAAAAAGACTCAACAAAAATTTTCGACAATAACACAACAATCACACCAGAATACAAAAAGCGTTAAAGCGATCGCCTCAAATAAACAACACATGCACACACAAGATTTTGTTGTACAATTTTTATAAAGTGCTAGTTGTAAAACACAAAACATAAACACACCTAAATAATCACAAAACACAAGTACATATGTTTTATCTTATCTCTGTAATTATGTAAAGCCGTTTAAATGTTAACCTCCGGTTTTAAAGGGGGAAGTTCTGTAATGTATTGTAATTTTTTAATTTTTTTATGGTTCTGTTAGTTGTATGTTATGAATACAAATAACAATTCTGCACGTTGCACGTGGAGAAAGTTTTATTTTAATTTTAAAAAAAAAATTAAACTATATAGTGATAATTTACCATAGTAAATTATCACTATAGGAAAAATTACAAATTTAAAAAATCGATAAAAATTTATCTAAGGAAGAAATTAACTAGAAAACAAAATTTAAATTTATAGCCGATCAAAAAGAAGACGTAGAAGAGAATCCAAACAATATCAATAAAGAATTTTATTTTGAACATAAATCACTATCGAATTCTTGTACTGCCACGATTCCGCGCGGATCCTATATACTCAAGGAATATACTTCATTCAACCGAAATTGGTACTTGACATTTCACTAATCCGTTCCTTCATAGAAGAACCATTACTATCTATTTGTAATCTTCATCTCTACAAGTTCAAGGAATAGTTGAATATCATTTAACCAAAATTGATTTTTTACCTATCCACTAAACCGTTCATTTATAGGAGGACAATTATTAACGGTAATTTATACAATTGATTAGTAAAGTACATATTGTTTGTTTTGTTGAATAAAATATATATATTGTTAAAGTAGTCGCAAATTTATTATTTTGAACACAACACGCACCCCGATTGTCCCGCTACAAGTTTTAACGGTGACTCTTTCGGGCTCTTCAAATTCTCCTACAAAATAACGTAATTAACAATAATAACAACAATAATACGCATAACACAGTGTATTAGAAAAATGCCGATAATCCCCAAAAAGAATTAAAATAATGTTTACTCAATATCGGATAACACCTTTCAGAAAAGCATAAACGGAAAATTGAAAAGAAACGAACTGTCAGATATCAATGATATCAGAAGGAGTTCATGAAAATCTAGGAGACTTAAAGAAAGAAAAGAATTCAAGTAAAGCTAGAGAGAATTATAAATTATAAATTACCCCTACTATGCCTACCGTACGATAACAATAATAAAAATCAACGAATAATTAGTCAGATATATATATATATATATATATAAACTTGTAACACTTTATATTATTACTTTTAATTTTTGTCTGAAAGCTGGAATCGCCTTTGAATATGATTAGATTCTTAATTATTGCCATAAAAAAAGAATATTCTTGTATAATCAACTTGTATAATCCAATTTGTAAGTAAAAAATGAAAAATGGAAAAGTTTGACACGTTTCATATCTGCAAGATATTGGACTGCCATATACTATTATGTTTTATTGGTACAGGAATTAGGTGGCTCCTCTAGTTGAAGCGCTACCTTGAAATCGTATTACTAATATTACTATCATTATTCTAAGTCAAAATGCAACTATTATTTACAGGTAATATATTCTGGAAGTAAAACCATAATTAATTGCTTTTTGAGTTTGTTTCACTAATTTTGCCAGCTATAATTAATTATGGAACAGTATATTTATTGAATGCCACATCTTCGTATAAAGTGTGTCTGGTATTTTCATTAATATTACTTCGAATTTTGACGGCGTACGAGCATATGGAGAATAAGAAAATTGATGTTGTTACCATAACGAATTCCATTTAGAAGTGATTCAATTGTCTGTTTGATGAGTTGAAGTTTCGAATGTTGCAATATTGGTTGTTTAGAATGACGTATTTTCGGAAGAAACAGACTTCCAGTAAATGGATAAAATTCCATTTTTTTGTATATATTTTTTTGAATGAAGGTGGAGATGTTCGAAAGAAGATTGATTATTTATGAATATTAAAACAATGTGTTTTATGTAATTAATTTAATGTATTTGACATTTAATTATTTAATTAATATATTTATTAATTTGATAGTCAGAGGCCTTCAAAAACTCAGTTGTTTACTTTCCATTTACTTACCTATTAAACTTTTCTTTTAATTAATTTACGATTTTTTGTTTTTTAATCAATTTTTTTAATTTTTTTGCTTCATTCTATTCATATTTTAATAATTTTATTTTCATCTTGTTATTCATTATTACGTTTTCTAAATGTAATTCATTTCCAAATTTTAATTTGACCAATTAATTATTTATTGATTTTCTGTAAATTTGCATTTTGATACCATTCAAGCTTAATTATGAACTTTCTTACAATAATGTTTCAATTATATTTCTAGCACAATTTTCATTTCTTTATTTCATATAGCAAATTAATAATTTTAAAGAACTATATTTTAACTAAATAAAATATAAAACTGACATAATCAAATTATATAAGAAAATTAAAAATAAACTCTATTAAATGAACAATATTAACAATTAAGATTATTAAAATACAAGGCAATAATAATAAATGAAAAATGTATTTTTTATTTATAATTTAATACTTATATTCCTAAATATGATTTAATATTAAACTCTCGACCCTTTATTTGTAATTTTTATTATTTTTCTAACTAAAAAATCTTTGAAAATTTCAATTTTTGTATTCAACTTGTCAACCAATAGAAATTCGATAATTAATCCTTAGTAAATATAAACGAATTTCGAATTTATTCGAAGGTGATTTAAACAACCTATTTCAAAATAAATGGAAAAGAAAAGACAAGTAAGATTATCTTTTGCGAATGTTTTTTATTTTATTTAAAGAAATTACATTTTATTCAATATTTTATCATTTGAGTGATTTTTATATCGAATTTCAGAAAGTCAAATAGTTGTCTTTAAAAGCATTTCGAGAAATGAAATAATGAAATTTATTAATTTGTTTTGCTTTCTATTTGTATATTCTACATAATAACATTTTTTTTCTTTTTGTAATTTGAGATGAGTGATTTTAGAGTTTCAAGTCAAGCAATGCTTTTTGATTTAATTGAAGATGCAAAATCATAATTTTATTAAATGAAGAAATAGAAAATAATGAGAGATTTATAAGTAATTAAAATTTTAAATTTTAATTTAAAATTATTCAATCCTATAATTTAATTATTCGGTAATATAAGATATTTTTAAACTTTATTTTTATTGTTTTGAAAAGTGACAAAATAAAAATTTAGATAAATTATTTTATTGAAAGTTAAAAAAATATTGAAAGGAGTTATAAAAATTAAAACTAAATTAATCTGCTTTGTAGTTGTATTGTACTTGAGTAAGTAGATGTGAGCCACCGGCGCCACCATTAGTTAACGCACATTGGTGAGCAACAGCGACCCTCTTGCCACTACTTACCCTCCTTTAAGGTCAAGTCACGATTATTGATTTTTCTTATTTATTTTTATTGATTTAAAGTGCATTTATTGATTTTCATTTGAAAATTTTTAAAAAGAAATTCAAGTATTGATTTAAATGTGTAATTATTGATTAAAAAGCGCAGATATTGATTTTAAAGTGAAATTAAACTTTTGTTTTATCTCGATGTAGCGCGGGAGTTTGAGATTTTCAAAACATCAATTCTACAAATATATATATATATATATATATATATATATATATATATATATATATATATATATATATATATATATATATATATATATATATATATATATATATATATATATATATATATATATATATATATATATATATATATAGAGGATGACATCCCCTATATCTTTGCTGACCATAACATTTGTATCTCTTCAAGATTTTTCTGACGAAAAATTTAATTATTCAAAGACAAAGATTTGATTAGAAAAATAATCTTTGAGACTTTTGAAAATTTTCTATTTTGAAAATTTCGAGAGTTACAAGCCTTACAACTTTACTAACCACGATTTGTTCAAAGTTTCATTGGAAGATGGTCAAAAATACAAAAAAAACAAATATTTTGTATCTTAAATGGCACCAGACTTCGGAACATGATCCTTTGGAAAATGTTAGAGCTTTGCGAGTATATTTTTGTTGAATAAAACATTTTCGTAACTTTTCAAAAAAAAAATCACGTTCGAAATTCAGTCTAATTTAAAATTTTTAAATTTCCGCCATATGAAGTTATCGAACTCGTCCCCCTTCAAGGTCAAAATTTTGGCGGCTTTTTAAAAAAGAAATTATTGATTTTCAAGTGCAATTTGACTATTGTAGAGGTGTTTTTGTTCATAGGTTAAGTTTAAATTAGTTTTACACGAGACTAAATATCAAAGTATTTCGAAGTAAATAAGGACCAATTTCCATTTTCAGAATATAATAATAATTATTTTAATATATATATACTACCAAATATTTGATATTAACGCTTTCCATCATTACTGTTTCAAATTACTTTTATAATTCAACATGTTTTTCGACCATTAAAAATAATGTGAATTTCTTAACCTTTTAAAAATGAGGAGTAACATAAATTTCTTTTATATATAATTTGCTCAAATTTACATTTAACATAAAATAATAGAGTACTCAAATGTAATTTACTCGAAATGATATTTAATGTTATGAATTTACTGTAGTCATCATATAAAATTTCCTTTTCTTTCAATAATATGAGTCGGTGGATGACATATCACTTATTAAAAGTTTAAAAAATTTCATATATAAATATTTCATATTGATGATTATCAATTTTTATACAATAGGTCAAAGGGCAATTATTGTGTAATATGTTAACTGTCAAGTATTATATAATCATATATAAATTACATAATTTCATAGAATTTTGTAATACTTTACATCTGTTAGCCATCCAAATATTACATAATATTGTATAATTATCTTTGTCTATACTCCTCAATTGTCACTATATCATTCTCTAATAAACATTTATTTTCAATACTTTCGGATGGTACAATAGTTTAAAACTAGCCCAAGAAACCCAAATTTGGATTAATACGTTTTTTTAATCTCAAAGACTTTCTATCCGGTACAAGCAACATATTTCACATATCCAATATATTTAAACTTTAGTATTCGAAATCTTGGTCAAAGGGGTTAAAGTTTTTAAATAATTTAAGTCATTCAAGTTTGAAGATTATTTTTACCAACATTACAAGTTTTGTATACCAAATTCAACATAAAATGTTAATAATATTTTGTTCAGATCATTGGCGAATAAAATTTATAAATCTTTTACAATCAGATATCATTATTTCAGTATTCGATGGTGTTCAAATTTCACTTCATTCAAATCATAACTCGTTCCATTTATAAATCTATCAATTATAAGATTTTAAACATTATCAAATAAATTTACTGAAAATTTAATATTGAATACTTGTTACAACCCTAGAGATAGATTAACAAATTGAAATTTAACTTAAGGCTAGCTTCTCATAATGGCTATGATATTGAGGTCTACTTCTACTTCTTAACTTTTAATCGTCTTTACAGTGGAAAAATCTAGATCATTGATGACAAACTTGTGACCCGTAAGTTCTCCAGTAACTATTTCATGTTACCCATATGACTTTTGTAAAGCATAACACAGACAATTAGATAATAGAAATAATTAAAAATAACTAAACTTGATGCATGCTCAAGCAAAAATAAAAATATTTACTATATATTTCTTTTTTATTTTATGTATTTTTTATATTTTAAATATAAATTGATTTTAAAAATTTTAAATGAATTTCGACTCCCTTGTCAAAAGAATTCTCCATCGTTGGACTAGATCATTTCAAGAAGTTTTTTTTTAAATCACTTCATTATTTTCACAATTAATTTAATCACATTATTTGTGTCCCATTCGTCCTAATAAATTATTGCCTATTATTTATGTCAAATTGCGTTAATCTTGTTTTTTGATTTTCAGTTAAATAGCTAAACAATAAGAATTAAACAATAAGAATTTACTGCTGAAAATATCCAACTACAAACAAACGATTTCTCTCACAAGTTGACTTCTTTTACTCTCTATATATTAACTTCGCTGATGATTGTATGTTTGTATGTGCCACGCAAATTTTGTGGGGCCAAATAAACCTACTTTCCGTGATTGGATTGAGCTGGAATTTGGTAAATAGATTTGTTGTCGAGAACACTGCATGTTATCAAATTTTCAGATCGATCTTCGAGAACATTATAGTGAACACAATAATGGCTGTAAGAGTAAAATAGGTATGTCTGATTTTAAAATTTTATTAAAAAATTTCGATAATTATTGGGAACGTGTAATTTGTGAGGCTTTATTAATAAAGTCATTGAATCCGAAAACTAATATGCAGAATGCAACGAATACTTTTCTTTTAAATGTTTTTAAATAATTTTTTGTATATTTTAAAGAATATTGTTTTTGTGTTTAGTGTATTTCCTTATTGCTTATTTTTGTTTAAATCTTTGTAAATTTAACAGTTCAAATAATTTTTAATGAATTTAAATCTGGTTTTCTTTTCTTTTAAGGAAAATCTTTTAATTTAATATGAATGTTTAATTTATTGATTTTAAATGAAATTTTCAATGTCGAAACTCATCTTTGCAGAATTTTTCATTTTAGTTCATTAAGAAATATATTAAGAGATTTACAAATTTGAAGAAATGTTTTAAACATCAATTGGCTTGTTAGGAAAAAATTTAAACTAAACATACAGTGAGCAAAAAAGTATGGAAACATGAGATAGATATTTGTTTCTTCTTTTATCATTTTATTCTGTGAATGTCATGTACATAAATCAAAGAAATTTTTTTAAAGAGTCATTAAAAACCCAATAGACTTAAATTGGCAAAATTTGAGTTTTTTTACTATTTAAGATTTATTTTATTAATTATTTTATACAATTTTTAATAAATATTATTTATCTATAATGTTAGTGGCTAAAATATATATTGTTGTTTATATCTATAGATTGATTTTCAAATCTTCAAATTTTGCATTCATTATGTAAGTTAAAGTTAAAGTTTTAAGTTAATTATTTATTTTTAATCTAGTAATAATGTAACATAAATTTAAAAATGATAACTAGCGTTTTTTCAACAAATACTGCAGTTTTTGACACATTGTTCAATATTTATTCAGAAAAAATATCTTGCAATTTGCATTCTAAGATTTATAAGAACAAAAATTTGTTTTATAAAAGAATGTTTACAATTTTGACAGATAGCATTTCACACATTAATTACAGTGAAATTTGTATAATTATTATGAAATTATCATTATTATTATTTTTATTATTATTATTGTTGAGTTTTTAATTAGATAATTATTAAAGTTTGTATCTCTGTTAAAAACAATTAGATAAACAATACAACATATATTTGTATTCAAATTCATATAATCTACAATTTACAAAATTCCGAATATCGCAATAAAATGCCTATTCTGATTATTGAACGAATCTCGCTGTAACTTCTCTCTGGTTCTGCACATTCTTCAACAATAATCACCTCTTTTCTTTACTCCTTTGACTTAACTTGATACTTTTATTTTTCTTTCCGCTAATTCTATCTTCCGACTTTAATTTTGCCTTTGATCCTACTGCCAAATTCTTCGTCCCTACCTGAGGCAAAATACCGTTAAGAAAATTTTATATGACTACAATAAATTCATTTCATTAACATCGGATTTTATAACATTAAATATCATTAAATATCATTTCGAGTAAATTACATTCGAGTACTCTATTATTTTATGTTAAATGTAAATTTGAGCAAATTATATATAAAAGAAATTTATGTTACCCTCATTTTTAAAAGGTTAAGAAATTCACATTATTTTTAATGGTCGAAAACATGTTGAATTATAAAAGTAATTTGAAACAGTAATGATGGAAAGCGTTAATATCAAATATTTGGTAAATTTGTGTAATGAGATCTGGTGAAAGTCTGTCAAGGTAGGCAGTCAAAACTTGACAAAAACTTATTTTTGATATTTTGTATAGAGAATGACAAGATGAGTAAAAATCTTGAAAAGTTTCGAAGCTATAAAAAAAATACTTACATTCTATTTTATACAATATTGCATTGAAGTAGTTTGATATATAAAGTTTTTTGGTTTAATTCGAGGTTTGTTAGGAAAATAATTTGATACTATCAAATTATTTGAGAAATTGTATTGTGCCTTTCGATGGCTTAATTCTCGAGGGAGAATTTTATTTAATATTAATTTAAAATTATATATTATAAAAGCTTGTAAATAGTACATTTAGATAAAGATCACCTAAAAGGGATTTTTTTCTAAAATAAAATTAAAAAAAGATTTATCAGAATTTATTTGTAAAAATATATATTTATCGAAAACATGAGTTTTACAAAATAAAATAGGAAATTGTTTTGTTTTAATATAACTTTGAACAGACTATATTTTTGTAATTGACTTTAACATTCGTGAACTAAAAAATGGTATCGAAGGCTTTAGCCTAGATGAAAATATTTCCATCAATTTTTCACAATTTTCTAAATTATAATTTATTTTATGTCATATAATTTTATTAATTTTAAAAAGTTTTTGGTTAAAAATTTCATTAGAAATTATTTGTCTATCACTAACTAAATTCCGGTAGCATATATATTAAAATAATTATTATTATATTCTGTAAACGGAAATTGGTCCTTATTTACTTTGAAATACTATAACATTTTCTCACATGTAAAACTAATTTAAACTTAACCTGGTATAATAGTTTTCTTTTTAATTTATATAATGAATACATAATAATTATAATAATAATTATTAACTTTTTTTCAGCCAATACTTTGATAAAATTATTACCGCCAAAAGTAGAACATAAATTTAATTCAAAATTATGAAATTTTTAATGTCAGTTTAAATGACTCTTAATATTAAAACAAAAGAATTATTTTCTTTCGTATTTCCGATTTACATTAAAATTCAATTCATAACATAAATTTATGTTTAAATCGATGCAACTTCTGTTTTTCATGAAATTAAACTTTACTTTTAAATATTTGGAAAAGAATTTATTTATTATATAAATTATAGTTCACAAATATGGGGCCAGTAAATTTTAAAAATTATTATTTTTATGTGTAACACTTTTAGGTATAGTTAAAAGTTTCGTAAAAATTATTTTTTGTTTTTATTTAGAAGTTTGTTTTCTGTCCTAACGTAGGTGTACAGAGAGAATAAAAGATTGAGAAGCAGTGATCTATATTATGATATCATTCATTCATACTTAGTATCCAAAGGACAATTTTCGTTTTTTTTCATTGCTTATTTAATATTACAAATAATATTTAATGAATTTTTAAGGTCCCAAACCAGTTATGCTATCTTTTTATAAAGATTTGTGTATAACAATATTTTCAGTGTATTGGTGGTTAGTTCACATGTATTTTTAAAAATGGCATTAGATTAAAACAAGAATATGTAGTATGATTTGAAAGATTTTTTACAAATAAGGATTTTTCGCGTTTCAAAATTTAATTTTTTTTTATAAATCTTCAGGTATATCTTAGTTAAGACATAATTATAAGACAATTTAAATGAAATCAAAGAAATTTTAATGAAATAATATCATTTTTTATGGTTTAACATTTCATGGGCAATCGCTGATATTTTCAAAATGTCATTCCCCACGCCAACGGCTACCAAATATTACGAAAAAAACAAAATTTAAACATTTATCATTTAGATTCTCTGCGTTAATCAATTTTCATATAAAATTTAATTTCTCTTCATTTTGTTTTTGTTAAAGATTAATGTTTGTTATTTAATAGAAAACATTGAAATAATCCACGTAGAAATCACAGAGAAAATTTAAAACAAAATCCAAAATGATGTAATAATTTAAATTACTTCATTTTCTTTATGGGTAATTGGAAAACAAAGTTATTGGTAAGATATTGTACTGATGGTTGCGTTACGGTATCTTCAACTTCATCATCAGTTGCATTGCCATTGTTTTCTATTTGAGAGAAACTTAACTCCGTTCCTTCGCTTAATGTGGAAGTAGAGGTTCGAGTCAGCCATTTTCCCAATTGTTTTTGTGTTTTTTTATGTTCTTTCTCACGCAACTTTCTCAATTTTTTAAACGTTGCACCAGATGGTTTCATCGTAACTCCCATTTTGTTTAAATCCATTTTTTTAAATTAATCTATTTTATTTTAAATTAATAATATTATTTTATTTATCAATTACCGTATTTAAAAATTATAAAATGAAAGATTTAAACATTTTCTTTTCAATGATTTAATTTTTTTTCCAAAGACAGACGAGAACAATATGGCCACTGCGATTTGCATAATATTGTCAGGGTGGCGATTTTACAAAATACACACCTAATGCACGCTATTGGACCAGTCCAACCAGTAATGGTAAAGATAAGATAGGCTAGCTAGAGTCGTTTTTCGTGCATGACATGTGATAATTTTTTTAATTATTCATATTTTTTGGTAACACTAAAAATATTTTACATCCTAATTTTGCGCCCCTTTCAGATGTGCGCCCTGTGCGACTGCACCGCTCGCACCACCCTTGTTACGGGCCTGAAGATACATGCTAGAATTTACTTATTTTTGACGAAAACATTTGTGATTATAAAGTATCGTGAGTTACAGCATTTATGATTTATATCAAAACTGCAATTAATATATTGAATTTGCGAGAGAGCAATAAATGGTTAGTTTTAAATTTAATAAAATTATATCTGGTAGACCGTAACTGAAAATTTGAGAAGATCCGATTTAGAGATATGTAAAAAGCATATGAGATTGGCCAATATTTTGTGCCTTAGTGTAAATATCCGAGGATAATAGATGGAGGTGAAAATTTCACGATTTGATGATTTATATCTTTTTAATAAAATAATTTCATTTTCTCTTTAACACATACATACCAAATTACTGAATAATTCATTTTGATAATGGAACTATGCAATAGTGGTTTAAAAAATAATCACATCAACAAATTTTACGCGTTCATTAAAAGTATCAATAAGTTTCTGTACCAAAAAGACAAACCTAATGATCCCCACTTTTAGAAAAGTGAATAAATAGACTGCTAATGACTTTTTTTTAAATATTGTTGTTTGTCTTTATTTTCTGTGAAGTTGCATTATTATTTTTACTCTCTCACAGTTTTGTTCGGAGTTATTTTGTTTAAAGGTTTTTAATAATGTCATTTTTCATTAAAAATGTCATTTTCATTTATCATAATAATTAGTAATTATTGTAAAATTGGTTCTTCAATTTCATATATTTTTAAATATTTTGATTTTAAATTAAACATCTTTCAATAATTGAAAAAAGAAAATTGCTAATTACTTACTAGATTTTTCTAAATTTATTTAAATTAATTAATAATTTGAAAAATTTCATTAAAAGTGATTAATTAATTATTACTATTTATAATATTAATGATATTAATTAATAATAATAACAATAATAATAATAATAATAATAATAATAATAATAATGATAATAATAATAATAATAATATTATTATTATTATTATTATTATTATTATTATTATTATTATTATTATTATTATTATTATTATTATTATTATTATTATTATTATTATTATTATTATTATTATTATTATATCCCACCTGATGATGGCAGGAAAACTGTCGAAATATATCGTGAAAGGAATGATTGATTGGTGTTATCTTATAATTAAATCATTATGTTTAACTATTTATTCAATAATAATAATAATAATAATAATAATAATAATAATAATAATAATAATAATAATAATAATAATAATAATATTAGTTAATTTCTATAAATTGATCATTAGATATTAATATAATATATATTTCAATAGGTGCGAGTCTATATCAGATGTGTTTTTGTGAAAATTTTCCACGTTGATACAGTGAACGAACATTTTTCAGCGGAAATATTTCTGCAATCTAAATGGAGAGAACCTTTATTGGATAATGTTAAGGATTTTAAAGTAAGCAATGCTTAAATATCTTTGTGCGGATTATTTAAATTTTTAAATAATATGTTAAAAATATAAATAATTAAAACTGGTTGCCATGAATTATAATTCTTTACAGTTAAAAATAGTTGTTTTATTATAATTAAGAATTAGGGTTTTATATGAATTGATAAATGAATATGTAATTAATTTTTTAATAAATGTAATTTCATTGTAATAATTTACTAATAATAAAATAAATACAAAATTCACAAATCATCAAACTTGTCATACAATCTTCTACAAAATGGTATCTAAATTTTTGGTATACAAAATAATTTTGCACATCTTTGCACTTGATTGCACCAAAAAATCGATTAATGTATGATGTGAGTATGTATGATGTGAGAACATTCATGATTCATTAAAAATCTGAACATTTTTACATGAAAACATAATTATCATTTTTCCCATAATTTTACACTCTTAAATCAATGTTAAGATTGGTGCATCAAAAATTAAATCAAATGTTACAGTAATTTTATATTCAAAAACTAAGGAACCACTTTTCAATGTTCAAAACAACATATAGTCTATTTATATTGTAATATCTATTTATATTGTAATTACAATTCGACCATGATTCAACCAAATTGATTCAAAAACATATTATCAAGAAACGTTTTGATCTTGACACATTGGCAAAAATAAATTTAAATCTCTCAAAGGAAGTCAGTTTTGAGAGGATTCATGATAACTTACCATGAGCAAGCTACCTTACATGTTTTTGAGAGTGATCCAATCATAATACGAAACAGTTGTGATCAGCAAATATTATTAAATCTATAAGAACTAGAAATTAAAAAAAAATTCAAATATGTCAAACGACTCGTTTGAAACGAGCAACAACTAGGAAAGAGCTTTTATTTATAAAACTTTGAGCTACGAGTATTACACTGTTTTGAGGGTGATTTGATCTTGATATAGCAATAGCCGAATCAGAAGTAAATACGCTAACATTATTACAGACGATATTGTCATTAGTGTTATGTTAAAAAAACTGAAGGTTACAGGTAATATTATTAGTCAAAAACTTTTTGCGGCTTTAACTATTCTAAGAGTTAATTTTAGTTTCAACACCAATTAAGTGCTGTAAATTAATTGTAAATTTTAAGAAAGATTCATTGAACGCAACTTCCATAAGTAAATTGTAAATTGAAAATTTTGAAAATTAAGGGACACATTAAAGAGAGGATATATATATTTAAAAACAATAGACCTAACCAGTTTCAGAAAGTATTTTTTCTGTGTCACTTTGGTAAAAAGAATAACAAAATTCCTTGAGTGACAAAGTTATGGACGAGCTTTGTTTTCTCAGATGAAATTGTCAGCATAAAAAAGACATAATCAATGTTTAATCAATATTTGTTAATTTTCAAGCTGCATTAATTTCATTTTATTGGTATATTTTTTATAATATACGAATTACTTAAAACGATATACATTGATTATAGTCGAAAACATTTTCATTAAATACATTATTCGCAGCAAAAGGCTTATATTATCACTTTATTGTTTTTAATAATAAATGCTGCTACCAAGAAATCATCACGATATACATATATTAATAATAAATAAAAAAAATTAATTTTGTAATAAATTTAAAAAGAAAGTTCTAGTTTTAATTTTATATAAATTTTTGCAACTGAGAAAGCCAGTCCTGTGATTGGAAGCCCTAACTGCAATATTGTATATTTTTATAAAATTTAGTAATAATTTTATCTGACAATAATTAAAATGTTAACAAAAAAATGAATGAAATTTCTGTTTATTTTAAATTTTATTTTCAATTTCATTAATTTATTTCCAGTAAATTCGTGGTGTGTTTTAATTTTTTAAATAAGCTGGAGAATTAATTTATAAAATTTTCAACAGTCAAACTGGATTGCTTTAGAAATGTAAATATCTCCAAAATGAATTTTGTTTTTTCATGAAGGGAAAACGATTTTTGATGAGGTAGATTTTGTTCTATTCGAAAATAATTTCCTTGTCAATAATAACAACGGTTTAAAATATTATATATTCATATTAAGTTTTTATTTATTTATTTATTGCAGCGTTTATATATTGCTCATTTGTTTGTTTCTGTATTTATATAGAATTTATAGAATTATTTGTAAGTTTATTTTATTAGACGAATTAAAATAAGTAAAAATAAAATTGAATAAAAGAAAAAGAACACTAATTAGAACTTAAAAAATGAATTAAAAAAGGCATGAAGTAATTTTTAGAAAGTGCATGAAAGGATATGAAAAATGAATAAAATAAATATATCGAATAAAATAAATATGGAAAAAATTAAATAGTCAAACGGAGAGGTAAATAGGCGAGAATTTAGGAAGGATATTAATATAACTGATTTTTAAATGGAGATTGAGCTGAAAAGGTTAAAGATGAATCTTTTGGGATATAAATACATAGTTATTAGTGACTAGTGAATGAAGAATATTATGACTATAAATTAAAATGTTCTAGCAAAAACTGATAAATGGCTTTTAAATAGTGCTAGATTTTAGAAAATTAACTTTAAATTAGGATTTTGAAGATTCTTAGATAGAAAAAGGAATTTATATTTCAAAAGAATAATTTTCCAGAAAATAAACTTAAATAATATTTGAAATTGGTCAGTTTTTAAATTAATCAGAAATTAAAGAAAAGAGTAAATTTACATTAATTTCAATAAACTTTTACTTGTAGTCAATAAATTGTAAATATTTACATAAATGTTTTTGTAGGGTCTACACAGCTTTGGTTTTTCTGATATAAATTTCCTGTTGTCTTTCGAGTCACATGCAATCTCAGTTAGTAATTATGTTTCACAACTCAAAGTTTGTTCAACTAATACAAATTTGAACTATGTAGATACCAATGTTAGAGCTGCACTTCATGTCCTTGGGTTAAAATATTAACTAATTTTATTGTATTGAGGATACCTAAATTACAAAATAGAAAAAATGATTATTGAAGGCGTAAAATGATTGGGAGAAATAATTGTGAATGAATGGGATATTCGTCTGGAACTCGGAAAAACAGGAATGGAAGAGAAATGTTGAAAAATGAGAAGGGAACAGAAGAAAATCAATAAAAACATACAATTAAATAAAAGAAGGTCATTCTTAATTAATAAGTACGAAAGCGAAAAATTTAAAACAGAAAGCAAAACAAAGTTGAATTGACTTGTTATCTCGATGGCCTACTCGAGATAGAGATGGGAACAGGCCAGCGAAATCCGTGAAACTAGATTATGAAAAATGAATATATCTCGACAGCTGTCAGAGATTACAGAATGCCAATCAGGAAAAGCGGAGAATAAAGAAGGAATTATCAATAAGTGCCATCAGACAGGAAAGAATAAAAACCGAATACAAAATGACAGAAAGAAGAAAGAATTGTTATCGAAAGCGAGAATTGTAATTGAAAAGAGAGAATTATTGGAAAATGAGGAAAATTACTACGAGACAGACTTGTGATAAAGGAGAGAATTTGTTAGAGAGAAATTTGAAATAGTTGAAAGGAACTAGTGTATTGAACCAATAAATCAGAGGTAGTTTGGAAACTGAAGTCAAGTCAAAGCAACCAGATCAAGTTATCAATCGCCCATTACCGGCAATAGTCAAGCGGTCGTGTTCTTAAAGGATTATCATTTGTTGTGCTATTATTCCCTGAGTGTTGTAATAAGCATTTGAAACAGTTGAAGTGTGTGAATGTTGGTATCATTAAATTCGTGTAACTAATTGTGTTAATCAGTAAAGTTTAGCATGTTGATATTGTCATTTTCGTTATTAATAACACGCATGAAGTCAGATAAGTAATTGGTAGTTAACAGTCACCGTCAACTACAATAATTCCAACAATTGTAAATATATTAGTGTTAAAATAGCAAAATATTGAACACTTTGTTTAAATCTGTTGAAACTTTATGGAAATCGAATAATTGACTCTTCTCTGTGTAAAAAAATAATTTAACAACAGATTCAAAATTATAATTTATGAAAATTCAGTTATCTCATCATTTTAGTGGCCTAATTTAATTTTTTGGCTATATTGCAGATGTGCACACTAGCCAATTTATGGACCGTGTCAAAAAAATTGCAAACATTTGGTGATCAAAATATATCCAAACAATATATTCATTTAACACATTGACGGACAGTAGAAACAGGTGATATTTGAAAATTGATACTATATGACGGCTATAGACGCAAGTGTCCGTCAACGTGTTAATAGAAAATAGTAAAAACTGGTAACATACCTGCTTGATGTGGTTTAAGCTTCAAACAATATTAAAATACGATTGACATAAAACTTCACAAAAACAAATCAACAGAATGTATATTCTTAAGTGGTTGTGTTGAAAATGAATGTGTAATATGGAACTGCTACTGTTTTATATGTGCAACAAAGGGTCTTAGGTACTTAGAAACACAAAATTTAGCCGAAAATTTATAATCTTCATATTTTAATAAATTTTGGAAACTAGTGTTGCGTATTTACAATACGGAGTTAAACAAGATTAATCCTATAATAATTTAAGATAAAAAAATATATTACCAAAATCAAATTTAAGACGTCATATTATTTTGTCATTTAATATAGGCATAAATCAAACAGAGGGTTGATACGAGTTTTTCGAAATTTGAGTCATCCTTGTAGGTAAAGGATTCTAGCAATTTTTTATTAATTTATTATAGTTTTTGAATAAATTATATTTTTAAATTTCTTACATTAAGTGCGCATTTGAGGGTCAGATTTGTAATTAAAAATAAAAGTTATATGCTACTATGTATAATTTATTTTTTAATATTTTGATGATTTACTTTTTGTTTACTGCACAATTCAATAGTCGTAACACTGATTTTTTACTTAAATACCCATGCTATCACAGAAAGACAGCTAAATGGGTCTTTTGTAACTCCTTCATTACAACTGTTAAAATTGTAAGTTTTATTCCACAAGAACTTGACTTAGTAATTTTGTAATAATCGCACGTCTATATCAATGTCATAAGAGGTTTCAGACTTTCCAGCAAATTACTGTGTCTAATTCGTGAGAAGGGTTGAATGTTATGGTTGAGCACTTTATTTTCCAGTCGGTAACGTTTTGGTATTATACTTTCCTATCTGGATTTGTTCTTATGACTAGTTAGTAGCTATATCTTTAACTTTCTGTTCATGGGTGCACTGGTATTATATTGTCATTTTCAACTATTTGTAAATTAGTTATTCAACGTTGCAACTCCTGATTCATTTAAATCATCAATAATGCGCGTTCTTGCTTGTTTATCATTAATCGTTGCGCATGGTTATCATGTGCGGGAGTCAATATCAAAATATAATTTCTTAAATTATGATCTTACGAAAGGCTTAACCAAGTTCCTTCAATCTGTCGAACTCATCTCTGGTTTGTTTCGGTTCTACTTAAATCTATTTTGATTTGACCTCATTGACTCTGGCGTGATTTCCAGGTAGACGTGTAAAGTTATTGCGGTGTCACTTCTTTGTCTCCGACTAATTAATAAAAATGCTTTTACTATTACAACAAGTCACCTATTAACAAGATATAAATTTTGTTATTAATGTGGCAAGTATACTACAAAAATGAAGTAACATGCAATAGAAGAGATAAAAAGAAATGTATTTTCAAAAATTTCGTAAAATTTTACATAAAATAACTGTATTACATTGTGTGTTAAAAGGTTTCATCAAAGGTTTTTGGACAGTATAATTTATGATGATGTAGAATTCATATGAGTGAATCCGTATCTCACCCAACTTATACCTCAAATAATCGTTTCACTCGAGAATCGCTTTGATGTAAACTAATTAATTAACTGAAAATATTTTGCTCACTATCATCAAAGAAATTCGCGCGTTTCATCTCTGCACAGAACGGAAATCATTATTTGTATATATACTTGACTAGGGGGTATTTTGATACGTAACTGGACCTTCTATTATTGTCGCCATCCATGGCCTGGTTAGTTTGTCTAAACACGTTTAATTTTTCTTTTAATTTCTCCATTGGATTTCCAACGTGTAAATGTCAGTTCATATCATCAACTCTAAGTTATTAAATCGAAATCTTTGACTATTTTAATTTTGGGCTTACATTAAAAAATGTATTGTATGGTCCATTTCAGGTACTTCTCATGTAACGTAAGATAATGAGTTGTTGAATTTATGCTCTTATCTGCATTTCTAGTCACATATTTTATCCCTCAAATCTTGGGAAATTTGAATCTCCAAACCTCAATCTTATTTTTTTCATCTAATAGTCATTGAACCAATTTGGTAATCCCGCCAACCAAGATGATCCGCATAGGATCAATAAGTCGCCTCACATACAAAACCTATGCCGAGACCAGTTGCGAACTCAGACCTCCAAGGAGGCTTTCGAATGGGTCATTCAAACAACCGGGCCTGTCACGAGACATATATAGTTTCGGGCCAGAACAATCTTTCTTTCCGTCACTCTCTCATAAGTTAATCGGGTGTTGTTTCTGATAATATTAATTACTGTAGAAAGCATTAGAATTAAAAATATAAAGATAGAAGAAGATAATGTTAACATCGAAAAATGTATTTGTTAGCCATGTATTTGTCGTAAAAAATAAAAATTATATTTGAACGACCGGTATATAAACTTCAGGGTTTCCTCAGCCAACCAGGTTGAATCCATCGAGGCTTTGGTGATATGAATTAACCAATAACATTCTTTTAATCTTTCATTTTCTTTTGATCTTTTTTTATTTTACTAATTAATTCTTTTCAAGCAATTGCCATCTTGCTCTTTTAATGGTTTTATTGCTTTTTATTCACGCTTCTAATGTTATATTTTCATAAAATATGTTTCTTTCGCAATTTGTTGTGTTTATGATTTTATTTAATCATGTCTTATTTTTTGTTAAAAATTTTGTTAATTATTTGTATTTGATTGGCGTTTTGCATTGAATTTAAATAACTTCTTGCATTGCATGCTATGTTATTGATTCATTCAAACAATTTCAGAATTGTTTAGTTTTAGTCCAAAACTGCATATACTAGCGTTATTTAATATAAAAGTCATATTATTCCATCTTCGTTCTCTAATTAACTTAAATTATTAAGTATCACGGAGAAAATCTCTTCTAAATATGTTTGGGTGCATAATAATTATGTAAATTAATCAGGAATTAAAAGTATATAAGAGGTGCTATGAATAAATAAATAACTAATTAAATAGTAATTAATTAAATTATAAACTAAAATTTACCATATTTGATAAATTAAAAAGATTAATGTATTTTTAATATTTTCAAATTGAAAAGCTCTTTTAAAAGCATGGATGTCATATTACAAACAATTAATTAATTAAATTAAAATTTATTGACATTAATTATCATTATCAGAAAACAGAATGAACATTTTAGCTAAGTTCCCCCAATCCTTTTCAAAACGTCCTTTCTTTAGATAATCATTTAATCGTAATTTCTAATTACTTTCCTCTTTTCGCATAATAATCCCATTTCGGTATTTTCTTATAAATTTCTGAATAATTATTTCTATTTAACTTTCACTTAATAATCTCTAATTTCTGTGAACTCGTTCAACTAACATTTTCAAAGTAATTATTTTTTTAATCTCGAATTGCTTTATAAATTTTATTTTGTATCCATTGTTAAACTTTCATTTTACCAATGATACTTCAGATGCATAATATGTAATGAGTGAAAATGTCCAGAAATATTTTATTCTCACTTTTATTCGTGACAATGTCAATCAATTTAAATGTCTGGTATTTTTGTAGAATTGTAAGAAATGCAAATTATATTCCTCGTCCTGTCCACTAAACAACCTTGCTAAGGTGCTGATTAGTACATACAAATTTTACATTCTAATAAAATGTCTTACTTTTCTATGTTTATGTCTTTTAAAGTCCTTAGAAATTAATATAAATTGATCAAAAATTATATTTAACAAAACTGCAAATGTCTTACTAAAATACAATTTTTCAATAGTTTCCTAAAATTTACATAAACCTTTAATGAAATACTTAATTAATTTAGGTTATATTTACTTCATCGTGAGTACCACTTAATATTGCGGATTGCTCAAAAATCCTACACTTAACTTCATTTGTAGTCTCTTAGTAATTAAAAATGAAATTAAAATCACTTGAAAAACGCAGTGTCGAAAATTCGTGAATGTCAAAAAACCATCGATATTTTTACTGATTCATAGTCAAGCTTTATAATAAATACAATGTCAATCAATTGAAAAGAAATCAGTGGCGAAAATTGAAATATATAATATTATTCTAATATGACATTATTTTAAAATATTTGTTTTATAAATTATGTTTTAAATTTAAATTGAAAAACAAAGAATTGAAAAAAAATAATTGAAATGTTAAAATGAAAATCAAAAATGTTAAATTTTTAAAAATTCATTATTGAATGGAAAAAATATATTTTAGAATAAAGAAATTTCTAAATTATGGAATCCAAAAATTCATATTGAAAATATTTACAAAGAAAATAAGCAAACAGTTTTACGTGAAGTTCATTATCCCGATAAAAAAGGTTCAGCATATATGATTGAAAAGAGAAGAATAAATGCAACTTTTCATGAAACTTTAGAATTGAAGCAATTCCCATTTGATTGTCAAGTAAGAGTTATTATTAATACTGAATGATTATAATATTTTTGCTTTGAATCTAGTTAAATATGAGATCTTCAAATATTGCAATTTCTTCCAAAATATAGTAGGTAGATATGAGAGTATTTAGTTAGTAGCCCACTCCTGTACTACCATCCGGTACCCCTTAAGAAAAAATTTTGCTGTAGACGGATTTTTTTTGCTTACGATTATGTAATTGATTTTTTTGACTATAGTGAAGGGGTCTCGATTGGTCTTGGGATTTTCAATACAAAAAAGGGGCCCTATACAAAAAAGCCAATTTGCTGCAGTGGACCCTTAACTTACTTTAATTTAAAATTTTAGACCAGATGGTCGTGCTGCAGCGGGCTACTAACTACCTACTTATGAGCATTCAAAAACAAAGATAGATNCTATAGTGAAGGGGTCTCGATTGGTCTTGGGATTTTCAATACAAAAAAGGGGCCCTATACAAAAAAGCCAATTTGCTGCAGTGGACCCTTAACTTACTTTAATTTAAAATTTTAGACCAGATGGTCGTGCTGCAGCGGGCTACTAACTACCTACTTATGAGCATTCAAAAACAAAGATAGATTATTTTATAGATTCAATATGGTCAATAAAGTGGGATTAGTTCTTTTTTCAGGCATGATTCGAGGTTATGAAAAATGTGATCATTATTAAAAAGTTCTAGGATCAAAGAAAAATAATTTTAAAAAATTTAAGAAAATTGTTGGTGTGAATTATGTATCTGTTCCGTTGAACTCTCATATAAATATTTAATACAACGCGATAAATTTCCTCATGTCATTATTGAAAATAATTTTTCGGTTATGTCATTCAATTCTAAATTAACTCTTTGACGATCCTCATCAAACCTTTAGATAATATATATTTGAAAAGTCTTTAATTAAGGTTAATTTATTTTTCTTAAAATTAAAAAATACCCCAAACTCACCTGGTTTCACGTCGAGATGCGAAAATCAGAATTCTTTCAGGAAAAAGATGCTGGATAATCGGTTCTTTTTGTAGAAGAAGTAAACATTTTTGGTGTTGTTTAGTTCGTAATCGTATGATTTTATTATCAATAACGTGTTAGAAGGGATTTCGATTATTACTGATGGATGGTGTGGATATAACGGCTTTCGATGATAACAACATTCATATTCAACATATTGAGCGGTTTTGGAGATCAATCAAATCAAAAATACCAAATGGTAATAGATTTGAACTTCAATAAAGACCATTAAATCGCATTGGTTTGGAAAAATCATTTTCAGCAAAAACTGATTTAAAAAGATATTCATTATATATTTAATCAAAAAAATATAATTGTCCAATTTTTTTCCCAAAACCCGTGTCATACCTATGGTGGGTCGCAAGTTATCTACATTTTAGCCGTTCGTGTCGTTTCAGACGCAACCCAAGATACAATGACTTGGTTAACCATTTGACACCCGTTGTGTGATTCAACGTTGATAATATGTCGCATGGGGAATACTCACGAGAAATGAATGTATCTCTGTACACTACAATCGCCGACCGTTCGGAGGGGTTCGTGGGCTGCCGATAGGAGGCCTGTTTTCGACTTCACTTAGGTTCTCATATTCTATACTCCAATGACGCCAATGAGATCTGATCCCTTATGCCTTATATTCCATGCTATGGTTGAAGTCAATATTAACCCTCTGGAAATCTTTCACAAATGTACTCAAATTGAACACGCGAACACACTATACACAAGTTTATTATTATATCCACACACTGATAAAGTGAATCTCAGTAATGTTAGTCGGGCACAAATTGAGCGCCCTGAGATTCGGATTTCCTTAAAAGTAAATTTAAAATTGACTTTTGAAATTTTTGGCAGGGAACTGCCCTTATTTTATTCATATATTTCCTTAAATTTGAAGTTAAAATTGATGTTTTGAAAAATTTGACAGGGATCTGCCCTTCTTTTTGTTCATTGAAGCATGATGATCTAACCTATGACTGCGTTTTACATTATTGGTATCACTCTTATGTTTTATTTGTATTTTGTTAGAAATTTGAGTCTAGAACAGTTTAATTGCTTGTTAGCCATAGCCCACTGGAAATTAGGGGAGCGAGCTCTTAGTGCCCTATACCATAAAAGAGTGTAGATTGGATGTAAGGTTAGTTCTTTTGTCGGCATGCGCTATTATTCTGTTAAATTATAAAATGAAAAATTGCTCACTCAATTTTTTTAAATTTTGTTTATTTTTAATTAAAGTTGTAACCATGGTGCATATGAGCATTTTCTAGAGTATTATATGTTTTGTTAATGATTTTATTAAATAATTCCTATTTATTTTAATTTTTATGTTATTTCAGGTTAGTTTTTTGTTAATTTAATTCTTAAATTAATCTTTTAGTTAATTTTTACTAGCCTACATTTAAGTGCCCATGATGTATTTCACCATTTTTATAGAATATTCTAGTTTTCTATTCATTCCCATTATAATTTTTATCCCTAATTCATTTTTCTGATGATATTTTATGGAAATTTTTCTAATTTCCATCCCTACTTTCTCTTATCGCCATTAATTCAAATTTGCTTATTTCCGATATGTATCTATGTTGTGTGTGAGTTGATTTCATGTAATACTTCTTCCTCTTGTTTCATTTTAGCTTACTTTTGTGTTTATTATTTTGATATTGAGTGAGTTCCATTTAGTTGTTTAATTGATGTTTGGATGTGTTTCATTTTGACTCGACTTGATATTATGTCTGCGTGCTATGTTTCGACGTCTTTCAGTCATGTTTCAGATACTTGGACTCAAAATCAGCTCTAGCCCAACACCTAAAAATATATGTGTTTTTGAATTAAATTATATAAATAAAAAGCTTATAACGAATTTTTTCCGTATAAATAACGATGAAAACATTCGCTATGGTTTTCTTTTATTATATTTAGAATATACTTTTCCTAATTGAGACTTTCTTGCATGCGTAAAACACGTCCGGAAGTTCGTTTTAAGCTTATTTGGTTCATGAATGAATCTTGTTGAGAAATCTTTAGGGGTTGAAGCGTTGAATTGGGTTAAAATTATATTGAAAATTAAAAGCCTATATATCAACTCAAGATATTATTTCGGGGAAATCCAGAACTTATATATTGACTCTAAAATACAATATCAAAACTCGGTCAACTTGAGCTTTACAGCCATAATACTTATGTAATTTAAAGTCTTTATAATTTATTTGATCATAGTCAACTGTCATAGTTCATGACTTATACTAAACGGTATTTAATATATTTTATCTTGTAAAATTTGGTTTAGATTAATAAAAATATTCTTGACTAATGTTTTTTTTTAAATTGATATAAATGTTTAAATTTTTATTATTAATAAAGTATATATTAAGAATATGAGGAAGTTGATAAATTCTTAAAGATTTAATTAGAAATTTTTTTAAATTTAAAAAAATATTTTTGTTGAAAAATATTTTTAAAAGAAGGCTGAAATTTAGCATTCATAAAAAATATTTTTATTGAAAAATATTTTTAAAGGAAAATTGAAATTTATTTAAATAACAAAAATAAGAAAGACAAGTTTTTGAGTGTAAAATTTTTTGAATAAAATTTATGGAATTATTTAGTGATTTGCAAACAGATATTAATGTTGTTACGGATGAGAATCCTAATAATAAGAACTTTTTCAAATTTCACAACTGATTTCTTTTCAATTGACATTGTATTTATGTTATATATAAGTGAATACCTGATTTTTAAACTCGAATTTGAACTTAAATAGTCTTGGATTGAAAGAATAATGGAATAGGCAATTATTGATGAAAATATTCTTATTACCAAAGCTATAATAAAAGTAAATGTTGTCACAAAGAAAGATTTTCTGATAACGATTTGCATTATATTTTAAAGTTTTTCATTCCACTTATTAACTTTTTCGATCAACTATTCTCTTTAATGTTCAACACCGGGATAGAGAATAATTAAAAATGTTTTATTTTTTCTTCTCGAGAAATAATGCTTTCTTTTATTTCAAGGTAAAATTTAGAAGATTTATAATAACAAATTTTATCCAACTTTCTTTTTCAAATTTGCACTTTTTACTATAATTTAGAATTTTATTTGAAATAAATGTAAATCTTTATAGGTTGTTTGACATATAATCAGTAACATGTATTTTGTAATATTACTTATTGTTGGGAAAATTTATTTATTTTATATATGAATATTTTAGTATTTTTGGTTACTTTATTTTATTTCGTATATATAGAGTGTATTAAAGTGCATTATAACTGTTACCATTATAAATGACTATGTTTTAATATAAGTGTGTTGGGTTTTAGGTAATATAAGTCGGTAAACTCTGACTCCTCGTGTCCTTTTAATCAAAACAATAAATTACCCAACGTATATTTGTATCACAAAATATATTCTTTTCTCAACAATAAATAATCAACAATCAAAGTTAAGTTTGACCGATTCTCCGCTAGGCATTGATGCTTTGACAAAAAATAATATTCACCTTTTATTTCCTTAGATTCTCTTGACCGACGTTTTCCCTTTTTTTGTTCGATCCCTTTTTCACCTTTTCGTATTCCTATTATATATCTTCTTTTCCCTAATCTCTTTAATTCGTTTTTACCTTTCGCCTACTCTCGTTTCTTCTTACCCTAACTGAGGCAAAATGCCGATTTGCTCTGATTTCCCATTCCTTATATACTCTTCGAAATCTGGATGACAAATGGTTATTGCCGAGCCAATCTCTCACTTGACATTCGACTCCACATATCTGCTTCGGCTGTCACCCATAATGGTCCAATGAACAAAGATAATTAATAGCCCGTCCGGCCTTTCTGCACGCACTATCTTCTCCTTGTTCTTTTCCAATTAATCATTGTGTCACGCTACTGGGCCCAAATCTTCCTTCTATTTACTTTTCTTTTTGTTTACCAAGCTCGGGTTTCCTTCATCTCTCGGGTTCTCCATTGGCTCGGGTTTCCCAATAGCTCGGGTTTTCTATTAGCCAATAAATTAATTAATTAACGTCTTCTATTTAAACACATTTCAATGCTTTTCGACCCTTCCTAACCATTTTCTGATAAATCCTTAATCATCATCTTGTTGACCATTAGCTAATCTATACCTGTCCCGTTTTCCCAATTCGATTTCGATGATTTTACAATTTATTGATTTTTCTCGGATTTCCGGATTCTTGCCTTTCGCAACTGCTTTTGCCATTTCCTAATACTGCTTCCATCATACTTTCCTTTACTATCAATTCTGTGCATGATCACGCTTTTATTTGTCTTTTTTCTTCACTTACTTTTTATTTAAATTTTCAACCTAAATTTCATTTAAATTATTTTAATTTACAGACCTCAACAAGTCAATTTTTGTTGTTCTTCTACAAAATTACAAATGATATTGAAACATAAATTGCAAAATAAAAAATATCAAATAAAAAAATTTTAATGTTGTCATATGACTCTCTGGATTTAAAAGCGTGAAAACAAATGATGAAATGTATAAAAAAATAATATATTTTTTTACTTCATTATTTAAAAACACTTGATGATTTCTTTCTTCTTTTTGCTTATCAACATCAATGTTAACTTTTTAATATTCACACTGAGGGTTATTTTGTCTTTTATACTTCAATTGACATTTCTTTGGACAGTATTTATTATTTACTATTCTCATTAATGAAAATATTTATATTTCCCATTGCATATTTTCCAAATTTTTACCAACTTATTTAAAAATGAAACTATGTCATAAAATAAAATATAAGTGATTTCAGGATTTATCAATAGTTGTTTCTACTGAATTGTCCGCTGATGAAATGATATTTGTTGAATATCCCAATGATCTTAGCAAACTCAATTTAACTGATGCAATAGATTCACAAGAATGGGATTTACATTCACATGTTGACGTAAGTTTGATTTAGGGAAATTATTATATTTGTTAGTTTATTGGTATTTTGCAATGAAATTATTTTTAATTTATCTTTAAAATTAAAAAAATATAATTCTCTGTCTTATTATTTATAATCGTCAAGTTCACATCAATTCAAAAATCTGAGAAAAAAATTTGATTAATAAAGTAGATTTTAATTTTGTTTAACTATAATGAATAGTAAATAGTAATTAATCGGCATGCATTTTAATTTTAATCGACGTTAAATTTATTCATACTGAAATCTGAAAATTGACCTTTCTTTATCGAATGATACACAGCTTGACTAAGTTAATCAAGTACTAATTTTAATACTGCTTTATTATGTCCAATTTAAAGTTTTTTTAAATATAACTTATTGTTTTAAATTTTTGTCAATAAGTCATGGCACCAGTAGCAAAAATTGAAAAATAGTATTGTTTCAAATAGAATTCCATTGAGTTCAATTTAAATTTTAACAGAATAATAAATTATAGAGTACATGGAGCTAAATGATATAAATTTAATACATATTAAATAATTAAATAGTTCTTAGGAAGTACTATAGTGCATTGTTTCTTTAGCTTCTTACTTCATGGATCACGCAAAAATATTCAGGAACCACCAAATAAAATTTCGAAATTTTTATATAGTGGAATAACAAATACCAAAATATTAATTTTATTCAATTTTAAATATAAAATCAACATCGATATTTTTGAAATATGAAAATAAATAAAAATGTTTCTTCAATTTAATTTTGATTTTTTTTGCCTTTTTAATTGTTGTTTTTGCGGTATTAATATTAACTGAATAATTAGATAAATAGTCATATATGTTTACGATATAAAGTAATTGTGAAATATGTATTACATTTAAGCACAGGTGGACATTAAAGAAGTTATCAGTGATTGCAACATTGGTCCAGAGAAACGATGTACAATAACTTTCACCTGTCGAGCTAGCCGACGTTTTGGATATTTTATTCTGAATCACATGCTTATCAGTTCAATGTTTGTTTTATTAACATTTTGTAGTTTTGCTGTTATATCCAACAATACACATGGCCGTCTACAATTGTGTATGATCATACTTTTGACAAGTGTTACATTCAAAGTTGCAGTCAGTGAAAATCTACCAAAGATTCCTTACTTAACTTATTTGGTAATTATTCTTTATATATTGTAAATATAATTTTCTTTATCTATTTAAATAAATATTAAATTTATATAATAAATAATTGAAAGCCCGATGACTTTTGAGAAATAAACTGTATCAAATATTTATTAAATATAACAGATTTAAATTATTTAATGAAGAATTGCACTTTTTGAGACAAAGTTATCCTTGTTTTGATTACGAAGAACTGTCAACTTCAAAGAAATATTAAATCTCTGCAGATATTTATTGTTTTAATCTGAAAACTATATTAAATTGATACTTATTATAAATAATAAATTTATTATATCATCTAAAATTTTTATTTAAATCTATTTCCGTGATTTTTAACAACACAATTCTTTTGTGTAGTCATAACTTAAATTAATTTTTACGGAAAATTTGTAGTTTATAAATATAATTTAATTATTGAATGAATCGTGGTGAAATAATAAAAACTGTACTGAAAGTTTTTTATTGTTTCAATTTGTTAACCATAAGAAAATTTAAAAAATTAATAGTTTTAATTTATTTTAATTTGTTTGAATTAAATATATTTTATTTTTCTTCGGCTATTTCAGATATTTTAGAGGTGTTTTAAAATGCTTTTATTGCAACTATTCTTTTAACTTTCAAAAGACCGACGTGTATCCAGTGTACACATTTTAGATTAAATTATTTTATAATAGTAGTAAAAGATTTTGTAAATATTAATAATACAAATAAAATAAATAAATAATAGTAAATATGGATATTTTTTGGGAATTTGTGACAGAAACTTTTATGTGTTCATTGGACAATCGTAATTCGGAAGTTTTTTAAAATTATTTCGACCAATTTAGGGTGAAATTTAAAAATAGAATTTATACAATTTTATAATTTTAATAGATATTCTAAAAAAACACCACTCAAACATTTGTTCGACAATACATTTCAACCGTTTTCTTGTAATTGTCAGGTAGGAAATTTTAGACCTTATAGATTTAATAAACAAATTATAAAATATTATTATTTAAAGTGTTTTTCAATTTAATAAAAATAATAAATTATTTTTACGAATTAAACAATTTTTTACAAAATTTATTTAAGGGTTTTTTTATAAAAAGACATTGTAATAATATTGTAATTGAATAAAAGTGAAACCTTTTTTTAAACAAAATTATTTAACTAAATAAATTTACCATTTAATCTATTTGAAAATCTACATCTCAATCCACATTCACACAATTTATCACCCAAACCATTTAAAAACATTCCAAACACAATGTAACTTACTGCATTTTACACATTAATTTTTGGTTTCAATGACCTTATCAGCAAAACTTCACATATTACTCTTCCCCTACAATGATTAAAAAATTTTATTAAAATTTCCAAATCGAACACTCCAAGTTAATTCATTATTGTGTTCATTAATATTGGTCTATCCTATCGGTTGATAATGTTCACGAACTCGAGTACAGAGATGGCGTGAATTCTTTCCAATGTATGTGACATTGCGCCCATTACATGTAAATTAATAAATGAGATCCAAAAAATAATTTTTTGTAATTATTATTAAATTTTACATTTAGTTATTTCATCATAACATTTAAATATAATATTTAGATACCGCTACTCAAACATTCATTTTATGATATATCTCGACAGTTTTCTTGTCATCGTCCGGTAGAATATATTTTACGAACAAATTTTATTCAATTTTTATTTTTGTTCAAAAAATCTATAATATCTATAGTTTTTTCTATCTTATCCGATGACATTGAAATTGTTGAATAATATCATAAAATAATGTATGAGTGGCGCTTTCTTATAATTATATCTTTGCCATTTTCATTTAATTTTTAATAAATATCAATTATAAATTTCAATTTAATTAATTTTTGTTCAAAAAATCTCCCAAAACTTTATATTCGATATGCATTTTAGTCATTTTTTGTAAATTTGAAAATTTGGTTCATATACGCTATAGTCGCAATAATACTCAACTATTTAATTTCGGTCCCAAATATATACAATCAAAGACCATGATACATATTTCTCGTTTTCATTATGTGTTTGTTCTTCTTCCAAAGTTCATTGTAGTTTCTTCACAAATCTTTTCAGCTTTATTCACCAACAAATGTAATGATTGTAAAACTTCTAATTTGTATTATAAAACACTGCATAAATTTTCAAAAATTTTTTTAGCGTTTAACATTAAATTTTGAAAATCAAATTTTATTATGTTTTGTAGGATAAAGCGGTTCTTGGAAATATATTCATGATAATGTGTCTTTGCATGTGGCATGCGGCAACATCAATATTTTTTTATGACTTCAAAACTTTAAATTATATCACCGAAAATCGTGTACTCGAAGTTATACGAAAAATAGAAATGATCCTGATTCCGAGTTTGCTAATGTTTTATCTATTTTCAATACTTATATTTGGATTAATTATATATTTTGATGTAAGTTAGTTTTAATTATAAAAAAAATTTAAAATAATTTAATAAAGTATTTTATCTTTTTCACAATTTATTTCGATTTTTTAATTTTCATTTCCTTCTAGATTGTAGATTAATATTAAATTGTTTTTATGCCACACAAATTTTCGGCACAGTCTTTGTAAACTTGAAAAATTCAGTGTCGTCAAATCATGTTGAATATAAAACATACTACTAACCTATAATCTAGAAAAAATGAAGATAAAAAGACTTTTAAATATTGAACAAATAAAAAACAATTAAAATGAAAAACTTTATTAATGAATTATAATAAAATAAATGAAGTAATTAAATTAAATTTCCTTGTGTATCATATAAAATTCAAAAAATTGAAATAGAATAAAGAAATTCAAGGAATTAAAAGCAGAAAAAGTAATGAATGATTTAATACAGAGGTGTCCAACCTTTCAGCTTCCCTTGGCCGATTGGAAGAAGAAATATTCTAACCCTAAAGATAGTTGATGGACAAAAAACGTAAAATATATATACTTAGTCAACAATTTTCTGTAATTTAAACTTCATTAATTCATGAATTTTTAAATTAAAAAAATAGCAACATGAAATAAAAGTGATATTAAACATTGTTTTTGAGACAATAATGATTCGATATTTAGTTTCATCGAAGTAGTTACAATTCTCAGTGAGTTTTTAAGGTCCTTATAAGATATTTTGCTTCTATTTTTATTCTTTGTGTGCTTCATCCATTAAAATAGCTGCTCAAAAATGTGGGTGAGTGTTCGTTTCATATATATTTTCCTTTTACTTGTTCAGTTAATAAGAATTGCTCAATTCAATTTTGGTGATTAATTTTATGAACAATACTATTAGTTTTACCTGGAAAACGTTTTTTTATGAATGCTTGAAAATATACATATCTAGAGATATTTAAATAAATATAGAATAACGACTTATATTCTAACTCATAGTCAACTTCAAGACAGGCGAAATACGTATAATTTTAAACACGTCTGGATAAATTAGCTCGTGATGGTGAAATATTACATTATACCACATCAATAGGACAATATAATAATTTAATTTTAGTAAATAATAATCTAAATAAATAAATATACAAAAATGTTTCTAAAGACTTTGAAAAACTCAATAATTATAATAAATATTATAAAAATAAATGAGAAATATTTTTTAAAATTATCTTTAGGCTGGAAATCGCCGAAAGTTAATGAAATCAAAAGACATTGAATTTGAAAAGAAAATAATTAAAATGAACAATGAAGAATTATATTGTGATATAATATAATATCGTCTATGTATATATAATAAAATCGCCGTGATTTATTTATGTCATAATAAATACATTTTTTATTTATTTTTCTGGCAATCAATAAAGCAAAATAAACAATTGTAGATTTATTGTGATTGAAAATCGACAATCGATGCATTGATGCGATCAGTATAAAACATGGATCGATCAGTATCGTTATTGGGTTTGGGTTTCAGCAAATCTTAAAAAAATAAATAAATATTATAAATAGTATAAATTATGAAAATGATTTCATTGTCGTATTTTTTTGTAAAATAATTACAAACAAAAATTCTAAAAATTTTTAAAAATATAATTAAAAATGTGATAAATCGAAAATCGTTATAAGTGGGTGGTAAATGAGAAAATGAATAAGAATTTGATGATTAGCTGGTCGATAATAAAGCCTAAATAAATAATGCAAATTCTAAAACTATAATTATTAATACAAATGATTATCAACGTTCAATACAGAATAATGTTACTTATTTTACTTATTTCGTAATATCAATGAAAACAAAAAGAATGTTAGGACAATGAATATGAATGCAAATTATAAATGATTCGAAATTGATAATCGTCGCAAACATTTCTTATAAAACATTGATAAATCAAACAGATCAAAATCTGAAACCAATCGATGATAACATAGGAAATATGGGATCTCCAGTTCCTGAAAGGCGTCGAAGTAGACAATCAGGGTACTTCCGTGTTATCTTACCCCCAAAAATTAAATTAAAAAAGAACACATAATTATTATATTTATTTTCTAAATTACAGTTACAAACTCAGCAAATGTTTGTAAACAGTTTGTAAATGGTTATCCAGGTGGCAAGAAAACCACAATGTCGTTGAGAATAGTGTCGAACACATCGGCACTGTTGCTTAGAACACGTTTGCGCCACATAAACTAACATAATCACAGATAGCCTTAATAAATTCATGTTCAATAATGTTCAATAACGTCATCAATAATGTATTCTCTCATTTTTTATATTGTTATTTTAATTGTATTTTATAATTTAATTTTTGGGGGTAAGATAACACGGAAGTACCACAATCAGATCAAAGTGATATGGTCAATGGAATTGAATTTATTTTATTAGGAAATCAAACATTTAGTAAGATAAGATAAAGTATAAGTATTCAGTTCCATATTAACGTATTGGAAGCAGTAATCAATTTATTCATTTTTAGAATTTTACCTAAAACTTTCTGGTGACACAGTACTTCCACATAACTATGTAATCATTGCGTAATATTCTTTACTACTTATATCTCAAGTACAGTGAATTTTGTCAGATATGCCAAGCCATCCAATCGAAAGGAGTTTACAAATCATTTAATGATAATCACATCCATTTTCAACTCGGAGTCTGCCAGGAATATATAACGTTGTTAACAGAGCACTACTGGTATTTGTTGATTGATGGAGAAAATAGAAAATAATTAGCATTAAGTAATTCTCTTGAAAAACAAAGAAATAAATTCGTCCTTTTGTACTTTTTTTGCAAAATAGTAAAGCTAACACTATTGCTACCGTTAAGCAAAACATTTCTTTATAGCAGAGATGAGCAACCGCCGTTTTTTATGTTTATATTAAAAAAATAGTGATTATTTTTTCACAGATAAAATTTTATTGTAATATTTAATAATTGGTTCATAATAAATACTTAAAGCTTGTTTTTTTACTATCTTAAACTTTCAGAGTTTACTTTGTTTTTAACATTTAGTTATATGTAAATATAAGCATGTTTATATATATTTATAATAAGCAGAGGCATAAATAATAATTTATAAAACGAAAATCTATCAAATGACGTTCATTTTTTCTAAAATATCTTATATAAATGACTCTGTTTTTTATTAAAAGTAAAATATTCAAAATGAATTTTAAAAAAATGACAACCGATCAAGATTGAGTGATGCATGATTAGAAAGCTGCGTACGTGTAGCTACCTTATCAATTCCGGCTGATATTGATCAGCTTGTATCAAAAAACCAGTGCCAAATTTCTCATTAAAAATTTCAAGTAAATTCGCTTTATTGTTCTTTTCCTGTTTGTTTTTTTCATTGAAATTTGTATATGATATCTTTACTTTTTTTTATATTTTATATTTTTTATTCTAATGTTTATTATAAATAAAGTTTTATAAATTATTAATAAGTGTTACTTTATGTGCGGCCCGCCAAAAAATTTTAGAATTTAAATTGACCCGTTGATTAAAAAAGTTGCTCACCCCCAAATTCTGCAACTGGGCTGGGAATCTCATGTATATATTAAAAATCAGCACCATATATAATCATATATAACTTACTTAATTTCCAATCAGAAACGAGAGAAGTCGCCAACGTGTTCCAATCATTGAGATAACTGAAATCATTTTTATTAATCGTATTTATGATGAGTTTGTCAAACCTTTCATAGCTAAGTCCCGAGGTCCAACTGAGCAATTCATCGACTGCCCAATCTTCAATATATTTTTCACCTTTTTTCTCCAAAGTTTCGATCATACTTTCTGTGGCTTTTTTAACAAGAACTTTTGTTTCATTATAATCCAATTCTTCATTAGAATCTTGAACACTATTTGCCTGTGCATTTTCTTTTACATCCAACAAATTTAGATTATACATTTTCCTCAACCATTTCAATTTTATTTTCTTTCTATGAACTCTTTTATTTTCAACTTTTCGATACTGAAATAACACAACTTAAATCGGTGCCAGATTATGGGAGAATAAATTACTGGATCATATTCAAAAGTCACCGGTTTATAAGACGATTCATATGTTATTGGATCGGAGAAAATTTTAGTCAACATTCGATCTGAAATCTGACGCCATCCGTTGTTTTCGATTCTTTTATACCAGTCTTCTGTGGAATTAGAAATATTTATTTTATATTTATTGTGAAGTTGTCTTGGATCTTTTCTTCTAACTTGGCTATAATTTTTAGGACTATTAGCACAAAGATCTTGAATCGGTCTGTGAGTGAATATTTTGTAATATATATTTGGAGGAAATACATGCTAGAAGAACAAATTAAATTTATAGAAGTAGCGTTGTTGAAAGAGAAAATGTTCAAATGATTAAACAGATAATGAAAACACTGAATGCTACTGTGATGTAGTGATGTAATTGCATATGGATATTTGATTTACCTATCCCTATTATTATGTTATGTTAATCAGTGATGGGATTCAATTTTCTTTGAAACCAGTACGCTTTCCAAATTTTTATTGATTTTTAAAATAAAAACCATTACGCACTTATTAAAACTTATTAAGAACCAGTACTTGCTTACCGGTGCGAACTGGCTAAATCCCATCACTTCTTATAATCAATGTGTATGAATATCTGTATGTTTGATTAGTTATTTTGATTGTATGGGTCCACAAGTTATGTCATTGTTTACTATTTACCCCATTGATGTACGTGTTGTAGACATACATGTAATATATAATATAATGTTTGGTTTTCATGAATAAACTTTTACGTATTGTTAATAATTCTTATCATATGACGGCCACGTATATAAATTGCATCAATAAATTATTATAGTACTTTGTTAAAATTTTAAATGAAGCGTTAAGGAATCAATATAACCAAGTGAAATGTGATATTCAATGAAATTTCTAATGGGCCTCGAGCTAATTTGACTCTTATCGATACAATGTGAAAATCTCGATTTCATATTCGATGCGACGGATTGGTTAGACTCTGGAGTCTGGTACCGATGAAAGCCAAATAAACTTGAAACTAGTTTACCAACTGAAATCGCATTGACTATTATTATAAACTTTATTTAATGCTGTTTTGTTTTTGGAAGTTACATTTTTTGAGTTCCTTATATATTTATTTGTAATAAGAATTAATAAAATACGCTTTATATAAAGTACACTTTCTGAAAAACATGCTACCAATAGTATTGTATTGTATTTATTAAAAAAAATTGACTATGATTCACTATATTTAAAAAAAACTTCATTGCCTAATAATTGTTTGGGTTAGGAATTGTATACCGGTAAACCGGCAAAAAAGCACTCGGTAAAGTTACCGGTAAATTCGGTAAATTAAAAATCCTTGCTAGAAATTTTTATGTATAAAATATCGTATTTATAAATACCTAAAAGTAATAGTTACGAGTCCTTTACACGATTTACAAAAAGTTATAATTTTTATAAATAAATTACTTTATATTACATATTTTCTAAGTTAATTTGTTGGTATTTTGTGCGAGTTTTGAAAGCTAAGGTAAGTTTTTATTTTACTATCATGCTATTACATTGGATATTAACGTGCCACTTACCAAATCAAGTAACTTCATGTTCTGCAATATTTAACAGACCCTAATTTGGTTTTTTCGAATCAGGAAAACTACGACATTTTTCATATCACCAAAAAAGCAACAATAATCAAAAGTATTGTGGATAAACTTTCGATTATTGTTGTTGATAGTCAGATTCAGTTAAATCATACTGATTTGGATAGCAGTTTAGAGTCAGATAATAAAAATATTGACACTTCTACAGTTAATGTAGAAATGCTTATAAAGTAAAAATTATACGATCTGATAAAACAAAAAAATAGAATGCAAGGAAGGATCAGTTCCACGACAAAAAAACAGAAAAAATGGCAATATATTGTGAAAAAAGAATTGGAGTACTTCCGCCAAGAGAAAATACAAGAAAAGTATATTCAAATGGTATATGATTATTTGATGACAATTCTCGGGCTCTGGGTTATTTTGTACAAAAATAAGAACAAAATTGGAGATATCACTTTAAATAATTTAAGTTTTTTGAGGAGCTCTTTTTTAAAAAATGTTAATAAATAGAAAACTATTAGTTAATAAAGCTATTTCTGTGTCATTATTATGTTTTTTACTTTATTTTTATTGTTTCTAAAATATTATTATAGTTTGTTTAGATTTATAATAATACATTATTCTTCATATTTTTCATATTTTATATTTTTGAAATAAAAATCATGAAATGGAAATACCGATTGACCGGTAAATGAAAAAAATCGATAAATTTACAATCCCTAGTTTGGGTTATGTAAATTAATGTAAGCGGTATTGGAAATTGTGTTTAAATCAATAAAAATAGAAAATTTAACTCAAAAAAATTGATGCATAAATCGCACGGAAGCCTAGAAAACTTTCATTGATTTTAATGTGGGTTGATTTTCAAGTTCCAGAAAAATAAAATACTTCACTCATTTGATTAATTTTGGAAATATATTGAGTGGTATCTTTGATGACGGCAAAAAAGGATCCTGCTTTATGATATCTGTCAAAGCATTTTTCAAATGTGTAGAAAGTATCTGTATTACTTCATTCTACACTATAGGGCTATTTTGATCGTCCAATAAGTTCCTTCAACACTGAGATCATATGCAGCCCAAAGTTCAATGACAGATAGAACTTTTCCAAAATTGACATTTCCCAATTGTTTCATGTTGCCTCGTAAAGCAAATCGGCGGTTCATTAAAGTAAGAGTAACGTTTACAACCATACGTAGAATTTTTAACACTTACTTCTCGTTTTCTACATCAATAGTTTTATGAAGCCTTCAGTGATCAAAAACTACACAAGCTTCAGAATGCTCATCTAAATCTTTTTATTGTTAACTATTTCTATTTACGAAGTCTTTTTTCTTATAAATAAAGCAACCAACTAACAGCTTTAGATGTCGTCTTATATTAAACCTTCTGTTGTTTAGATTCATGTCCCCAGGGAAATAACCTCATGGTTAGAATGGTCCACATTCCACAAAAACCGGTTTGGTGATATTGTCTTTTACATTAACGCAATAGTTTGCTTTCTTTGTTGGAAATTAGCCTATAATCACTATATTGCCAAAGTCTTCAGTTTCGACCGGAATATCATTCAACTTGCTTGTAGTTTTAACATTTTCATTTTCGACCGTTTGTTGATAAGGCCCTTCAACTAAATTAGTAACAGTATAATTAGCACTGAATCCTTCCAATGACTGGAGTTCAGCTTTTCCTTCATTAATGCTAGCTTCATACTTGCAATCTGCTTCGTTAAACTTTTCAACTCAGCAGGAGCAAATTAATTTTGCTTTATAAAATTTATCTTTTTTGGTAGTTTTGTTAAACTTAACATCTCCTCACATTGTCATTTACGTTTTGTTTTTCGATTTTGATGTTGAGATGGCACTTGTGGTTGCTTAACTTGTTTAAAATTTAAAATATATATATATATATATATATATATATATATATATATATATATATATATATATATATATATATATATATATATATATATATATATATATATATATATATATATGTATTAATAATTTATTTATAACACATAATCCCTGCAATAACTAGCAAAATAAGGCCGATCAGACAGTCTGATTTAGATTGATTAATAAAGTAAAGTTATTTTAACCTCTTATTTATTAATTTAGTTCTTTGCGACTGGCTGTCTATGCTTATAAATATTCTTTATTGGGATGGGTCCCCAAAATGTTTGGTTCCACTGCACAGCTTCATCTGCTATATGGTAATTATGCCAATGACTACATATCAAAATACTAAATATTATTTAGATTATATTAGGTTAAAATTGTAAAAATGACAATAGAAAAATAAATAATCAAAATGATAAAAAGACTAATAAATACATTAATTAAATAAAAACAGAACTTACACCGCCTAAACGAAATTTAACCCTAGCACCGAAAGCTGAATCAAACAGTTCTATTTCTTTCGGATTTATACATCTTAACATCATTGCAGGATCCCCTTTATTCTTAAAATTTATTAATTTACAATAATATTTAAAAACTTGTTTATCCTATTAAATTGAAAGTATAAATTTCAAATAAAACAAAAATTTTACAATATAACCACGCCAAAATCGTTGAATTTTTAATATAGATTTTTCTCTAATAACCTCATTGACATCATCCATATTTTGAAAATTATAAAAATAGTTAACAAATCTACAATTTAATAAACATTACGATAAAAATGAATTATATAGTTGTAAAAAATTATAAAAATTATGCAATGAAACTAGACTGTAAACGATAATTTTTATTAAAATAAAAGTTTAAAAAAATTATTTTCCGTTTTAAAAATGATAAATTTATGTTACTAACCAAGTGTTTTTAAACAAAGGTTCACTGAATAAAATTGTGATTTATGAATATTGAGCAAAAATTAATTTAACAATTTAAAAATTAATTGAAGTTTTAAAATATTTATAGTGGTGACTCCTAAACTTTGGAGACTTGATTCTTTATTTTTAAATAATTATCAAACGTAACTTCATTTAAAAAATGTTAAAATTATTTGTTCGGCACTTTTAGACGAAATTGAATTCAATTCTTCTTCAAACATTTATTTATTAATTAAAATGAAATTCACATTTTTTTCTGAAAATGTAAACAACTGAGTTTTGCTAATTATTAATATTAATCCAACTATTGGTCATAAATATAGTTACTTTAATTTAAAATACTTTCATATATAATTTATTGATTATATAATTTAATATAGAGTTAAATATTTTTGAGTTTTAATCAAACATATAACGATAGTCTGGGTCCTTGTATTCAATAAAATACGACAACAACACTCATAAACACTCATATATTTATATTTACAATTATATCACAAATTATACAACGTAATTGTTAAAACAAGAAATAATATACGTCATGGCTATCCGACGAGTTCCGCTTCAACTGCTGAATTTCTTGCATAAAATTACATATAATATATACATTCAAATTGACAAGTAAAAATTTACATTTATCCGAATATTCGTCTGGAAATGTTAACTGATTCGGTTCTCTGTAAGATTCTCGAATAATTGATTTAAACTGTTTTAATAAATTAGACTGTATTTATGCTTCTGGCTATAACTTTCGAATACCTATATAACGTAAGAAATGACATTGAACATTTAAAAGAAATTTATTTACGTATATAACGTAAGAAATAACATTGGAAAATCAATCACAGATGTTCGTATTTATATGGATTTTTGCTATGATTTTATCCAATCAGTATTAGGTAGTGTTGCGATTTGTATTTTTTTCAATTTTATTTATTATTTAATTGTTATTCTTTTAATTATTTTATTTTTATTAATTTACTTATTTGATTTCATTTTCTTAATTTATTTTGAGTTAATCCTGGTTGGTACCTTATATTTTGCATCTTTTCTTGATTTCATTTATTTTTATTAATCATTAATTTTCTTATTTTATTTAATTTTCTTTTAATCGTTATTTTTTTATCTAGTAGTTATTATTTTCATCATTTGATTGATTTTCCAAACGTCAAAGTTCGTAACTACGAAAGCATGCAACTCTATGCTTAAAATTGAAATTAAAATTGAGAATTTGTCAAGAATACATTTTTATCTTCTCAGCCCAACAACATTATGCCCAAGATGTATATATACGCTAGCGGCGAACAAAACTCGCCGCCGAGGAGCGCATTTCGTCTGACGAAATAAGCCACTTAAGAGGTTAAATAAAAGTTTTTAAAGAAGAGAGAGGAAAATACGAGAGATATGATATATTTTACTGCTATATGATATTGTACCAAAATTTAAAAGATTATTTTAAATTTATTTATTGTGATATGCCTTTGATTTTAATTTTAATAAAATGCTGCTTGGAGCTGATTGTTTTTCTAAATAATGCATTAAATTATTTTTTATTTAAATTTCCAAAATCTTTATTTGTTGTATGTTGTTTAAATATATATGTATTTTCCGATATTTTAAGTGAGTTAATTAACAATAAGATATTAACTATGAAATTTTTGACAAAAGAAGTTCTCAAGGGATTTGATAAATATAAGGTACCAGGCAGCTTTATTTATTGTTTTTATATTTTTTTGTAAATGAATTTTTGAAAATAATAATATCTTTTTGATTTAGTATAGCAGCAAAGATACAAGTCCATTATCAAATTATGTCATGCACCCATTCTGGGATTGGTTGGTTCAGGTAGATGAATTCTAATTAAGTCGTTAATGATGTTTTTATATTATATTAATATTAGTGCTTTTTAGTTATCAAAAATTGACAAGAACTTTTTTGTATTATGTAATAAGTATATTAATCAATTTGACAGTAAGTGATAATTTACAATAGCTCTCAAAATATAAATTAATTTAGTTTCTAACTCAATTTTAAATTAGCTGGCTATTTATTGTTATAATTTAATAAAATGGGTGATAGTAGAATGCTTTATTAATTATTATTTAAGAGTTGGGATTTTTTGTGTAAATTAATCGATTTCTCTGTTGTCATAATAGCGATTGGAGTTTTTATATTAATTAAGAATATAATTTATGCATTCAACATTAAGTGAAAGGTACGTAAGTTACTTCTTAGCTATTATCAGCGCTTATGTAAAAGTTTGTTGACTTCTAATTCACAAATTAAGCATTTTCCACTAGCGTTAATACTCCAATAATTTAATAATTTATATTATATTGGTTATTAAAAATTATAAATATCCTACACAAATCTAGCTTTACAGTTTTTACACTGCTAGTCTGATCATTTATGTGAGTCACTTCATTTGTTAAAAACCAATGCTTTCTGTCAATGACAGGTGCAATGTTTACTCGTGAATTAAAATAAATATTAAACATTGAAATTTAGTGAACTTATTCAATTTTTGAGGTATTAGGATTTGATCAATTTTTTATTTTTATTTGAAATTATCTTAATGAAAAAATAAATGAATAAAATAATCATCTGAATTTAAATAAAAATTGTTTTTTTTATATTTAGTTTATACCTATCTGGTTAGCGCCTAATCTAATGACATTTATTGGATTTTTGCTCACTGTGATAAACTTTTTACTGTTGGCGTATCTAGATCCTGATTACAGTGCATCGAACTTGGGATCTAAATTTAAAATCCCTTCTGTTATCTGGTTGATTGTAGGGATTTTTAATTTTGTCGCTCATCAATTGGGTAAAATTAAGATAATATAATTTTATGGAAATGATGCCATATGTAGATGGAACTGATGGAAAACAAGCGAGAAGGACTGGAACAAGTAGTCCTTTAGGGGAATTATTTGATCATGGATGTGATTCATGGTCTGTTAGTCTGTTACCACTTACCATGATTTCCCTTTTTGGCACGGACATGTATGGAGCAGAAATTTGGCAGATGTTCCTTGTTGTGTGGACAATGATCATTTGTTTTGTTCTTTCACATTGGGAAAAATATTTAACTGGAATTCTTTATTTGCCCTGGGGATACGATTTTGGTCAATTGGTAAATATTCTAAACACGGAAATCTAATAAGTCTTTATAGGGTGCCACTATTGTTTGTTTGGCAACAGCAATGTGCTCGACAAATGCGTTGAAAATAATACTTGTCAATTCTATTACCATGGCGCAATTGGGCATTTATTGTGTTTTAAGTAAATTTTAATTTCATTTATTATTATTATTTGAATTATTATTAATAATATCCTTTATAAATACATTATAATTAAGAATTTTAGATGTTTATCGCTAAATATTATTCTAAACTGAGCACTGAAAATATATTATAATTCTTAATAATTAATTAAATCTCATAAACGGTGAGTTTAATATGTAAAAGTAATTGAAAATCTTGTTTTAATCTTTTGCATAAAATAGTAATTTTTAATTAAATTTTTCTGATTCTGCAATTTCATATTTATTATGCCAGATCATTTTATCACTATATTAATATAGTACAGTTTCTATATTTAGCGTTATATTTATTATCATCTTAAATAGTTATCTCAATTATCTATTTAAATATGTTTAATAAATTTAATTGTTTCTGATTACTGATAAATATTCTCAATCTGTTACACTATCATTCTTGTCGAATTTCAATAAAACCCATCCAATGCATATGTTTGATTTTTTTTATCTTGATTTTATTGGGAAATTACTGTTTGAGGAATTCCTAATTGGTTGGGTTACTATAAATTGTGGAATATAATTAATTTTCTGACACTCATAATTTATTGAATATCAGATTTTATCACGTGTCTCATATTTACTTTAATTTAACCTCATTGTTTTAAATTTCCGCTTTAATGTTGATTTGTCTTAATAATTTAACCACGGTTAAAAATTATAAATTTAATAATATTATAAAACTATGAAAAGTTGAATGTTAAAAGCTGATCTATAAAAGCAACTTATAAATCAGAAAAATTAAAACAAGAAAAAGGATGCGATGATAGAAGATGTGAACAATTTTACGATAGTATTAATTTTATTTGTTTATACAGCTTACTTGGTTCTTTTATCAAGTTTAACTATATTTTTTTGCCAAATCTGCAGTTTTTTTGGAATGGACCATTGGGCTAAAATTAAAAATAAATTATTAAAATTTCTTTCAATATGTAATACTGGTCAATTAACTATAATAAAAAATGCGATCTAACATATCTTATGGATAGACATGTATAAAGTAGGGGTTCTCAATTTTCATAGTTGGGAACATCTTGAAGAATGTCCAAAAATTTCACTATGCTTCATATTTATATAAATAAATATTTGTTGATTACTTTTCTTGGAACATTGGTTGAGAAAGAGTTATTGATCTGATCTCTCTTGTATACATTTTTAATATTAAATTGAGCTCTTTTCTTGAATATATTATTAACATGTACACTGGAATCCTGACTCATACAAAGAGCACCTAAAAATCCTTTCTATATTTCAGTTATCTTTTAAAATTTCTATACAAATCATGAAGAGTTTGTGTATCTTGTAAACTAAACTTGTATTTATTATGAATTTCTCATAAATCTTCTGTAAGATTTAAATTTATATTTTCGAGTTAATGATCACACAATGAGTATAAATCAATGGAATAATTTATTTTTGGGAAATGATTAACTGTCTTCTAAGGACATCAAATATTTGCGAATCGGGGTTATTAAATGCTATTCATGACATTTCTTAAAAATGTAAACACATTTTTTTAAATGAACATACAAATTAGTTATAACCCTTAAGAATTTTTTAATAACTGCCCCTGATAGAAATACTACTGCAAAACTAATCTTCACTTGCGAATGTGATTTCGAGCAGTTGGAGCCACTTCCTTCAAGTTTACAAATCCGATTTCTATAAGTATTGTGTTATCACCCTGAATATGATGCTAACAAATACAAAAGGGACAACGGCCTGCCTCGAATTTAATTTTCATCATCTGTTACAAAAATTTTACTTACAAAACTAAGAATTTCGATCAAAAATTGATCTGATAAAAATTTTGTATTGAAAAAAAAGTCTTGCAATTAAATTATGCATCAAATGCGACAAAAATATTAAAATTGGAAGAAATGTATTTATGAAATACCTACTGAAGTACATATGATAATAAAATTTATAATGTTAAAGTTAGAAACTATTTTAAAACAAAAAAGTACTTAATTTAAGTAGAAAACGAATTAAACTTATTTTTGTAATCAACCATTATTTTTCGATAATATTTTTATTTCAGTAACTTGATATCAATATGATTAATTTTGGGAAAAGCATTTAAAAATGACATTTCTTATAAAACATTACTAAATTAGTTCTTATACTCCATTACTATTATGGTGATTTTGTCGAATCAAAAGCAGGAAATTTAAGACAAAAATTGAATTGTCTATCTTATGTATGAAAAGTTTTATAAACCCATCTTTTTACAAAAATTTGCTAATTAAATCATAAATGTTTCTTCAACAATTAACGAAATGTAACCGAATATTTCTATATTTAAAAACGTTTGTAAAGAACTACTGGTGTCGAAGTTATATCAAAAAGATATACGATTGATTAGATTGAAAAAGTTTAATTACTTCAAAAACTTGAATGTCTGATAATGATCTAAGGTATGGATGTATTTCTTTATCACGATATATGTTTAAATTTTGTAATTTGATCAAATTTTAAGAAAGCAATCATTTAATATTCCATATATTTGTTGTAACATTTACCTAAACTATCTTTCAATCTAATAATATAATTCAATATTTTGAAATGACATTGTTCATTTTATTAATTTTAATGTTAAATTATGAAAATAAATAATAAATAATTTACATCAGAAAAATAGCTGCTGAATGTTGAGATTATTATTTTCAAAGAAAAAATTATGGTTTTTCATCAACAATATGAAAATATTAAATTAGAAAGATTTTAAAGGATATTTATTACAGTTATAATGAGTGAAGATTATTTATAGACAATAAATTAGTCGAGGAAATTTTATTTTCTTAACCACGCCTGAAGCAATTCATAATTTTTCAAATATATGTGAAATTATTTCTATCTTGAAAACAAACAACAGTTTGAGTATTTGGATAATTTATATTTTTGTTTACAAATTTCTTCTACAGTATGTAGCCTAACTAGAGTACATGTAATTACCTACTTAGTTTTGTCAATTACTAAAAAAGAACCATTTAATTATTATCAAAACATTTTGAATATATCTCGAAGTGCTCATTTATAATCAAAATTTCAAATTAAGTCGCCCAATTGTTCTACTAGATTCTTTAGACATTTTTGTTACACCAGCGTTTAATATTTTTGATATTCTCGTTTAATATTTTTTTACTTGTTCGGCGATGATTCTTATATACTTGCTATTATCCCAGTTAAAAGTTATATTTTACATGGAATTTCAAATTTTCGAAGTGCTCCTTTCATTATTTTACAATATCATCTTTCAAAATTCGTGTTAATTCAATATCTCGATACACACATTTTCAATTATTTTTTGGTATTTTATACGATAGAAGGCTTTCAAGTTTTGTTACTTTTTGTATTCCAGTTATATTACACGGGACTCTGGTAGCATGATTTATATTTAATACAAGTTAATTAGATTAAGAATTGCTGTGCGGATTAATTGCACTGAGTGTTTACTGTATTATATATGTAAATACAGATACTGCAATAAATATAGCAACTAAGAAGTATAATGTCCAATTATCATATCTTTACAAATAATGTTCATACAAAAAAAATGTAACAGCATAACGTATAAAACTTTTCATTTTGTTCAAGAATCCCAATTATTACAAAGTTATAATTTATTCTTAACTATTTTGTTTTTCTATAAAATTCGTTGAATCATTAATTAGAAGGACTTCTTTCAAAGTTTGAGATTTGATTAATGATTTTTAAGTAATCTCACAATTTATTTAAATTCAATATCTTTGTTATCTGAAGTCTTGTTAAGTGGGCGCCATTGTTAATTGACCATAGTTTAGAAAAAGGTCGTGTTTACCTATTAAAGTGCTTTCAATTGCTGATTTCGTCAAACGTGTTATTATCAAATTTTAAAAATTATTAAAAAAAAATCTTTGTGTTTTAGAAAAGAATTAATATTTACTTTTTTACTATTTTAAATGAAATGTACCAATATTTATAAGTGAAAAATTACTATTGTAATGATTAATTGTTTACTTTAAAATAGCACTTTGAATTTAGTTTTATGAAGTACTGCTTAACCGCACCGGTACCTTTGCTTAACCCTTTCAATACTCTAGGGACATATTGTCCCAGAGAATTTTTAATAATTACTAAAATAATTTTAATGCTTACAAATGCATTGGGATCTGGGATTTTAGTACTGTACGGTCATAGGTTCGTAAATAAGTCCAAACCTGTCTGCTTTGTTGCTGTTTGCTGTCTGCTTATTTTCTTTTCTATAAAATTTTGTGCTATAAATATTACATGAATTATTAAAATAAAAAAATCGTATTGAAAGGGTTAAACAAGTATACAGAATATATTTATATATCATTCATAAAACATTACATATTTGATACTCACTGCATGTGCGTGTTTACAAACACAAAAAGGCAGTAATAAAAATTTTTATTTAACTTTTCAATATATCTTTTATGAAAGAATAATAAACGAATAAGCAACTCACGATCACAAACAATTATTCTCATTAACCAAGGTGATTCATACATAAATATATTTTAGAAAATAAAGCATTTTTCAAGAACATCAATTACAGGCAGTAAGAATAGAAAGTAAATATTTTGAGAATAAAACTTATTAGAATGTACTTAAAAGAAAACATAGTTTTCTTAGTACATTTAGTCTCATTTGAGTGTTGACCGATTTTTCTATATACTATTTTTTGCTGAACATAAAATGATGAAGAGGTGGTTTTTAAATATTTAATATCTTTTATAATTTTTAACATTTTAATAAAAATTCCACACACAAATACATTTTTAATGTATTAGTTAAAACTAATTAAAATTTAAAAGATGTTATGTCAAAGTTTGCACGATTACATTGAGGTGCGATGACGAAAAATTAATTTTTAAACAAAATCACTATATGAAATTAACTAATCAATCTTAACCCTTTGAGGAACAGTAGAAATTAGGAAATAATTCAAAATTCCTGGAATTAGATTTGTTTTGACAAATTACTAAATGATGAAAATTTGTTCAAGTTTTAAGCTTTTACTGAAAAAATAAATTTTAATAAATTTTGTTTTACTATTACTTCAAAAATATAAAGACACGTGTACCCCATAGTTATGAAATGAATTATATGAGTTCTAGTTGTCCTATTTTAAGAGTATTTTGCGTCATAAGACAAAAGGTTATTGTACCTTGAATTTTTAACAATTCGTTTTTAAAAGAATGAACAATTTACATTACCAATTCCAGTGATTATTGTTTAAACAGTGGTTCTCAACCTTTTTCTTAGTTGTACCCCTAAGAGAAAAAGTATATTTATGAAATAAAAAATATTTATTTTAATTCCTAACGTTCTAAAATTGAAACATGACATCATACAGAATCATAGAGATCATACAAGAAATTCTAATCAACAAAAAAAAATTATTATTGTAATTATTGTGTAACATTGGTAAGATAATGGGGTTGCGCGTACCCCTTTGCAACAGCCGGCGTACCACCGGTTGAGAACCCCTGGTTTAAAGTATTTGGTTATCTTATTCTGGGTAGGATAGCCAGAAGACGATATTGATCATCAAAAACGTTTGGCTCACTGTTTTCCAAATATTTACCAGTGTTTCCCATACGTTTGCAGTCCACATTACTGTTTAATAGATTTAACAAATAGAACAGCCACCTACGTCTTTTAGCAACGTATGCGCTTATTCACTACATTATATAAAAACCAATATTATTTGCTTAATAGATGATGATTTTCTTTTTAGTTAATTTCCTGTGTATTATTAGAAAATGAATTTTTAACAATATTAATATTTTCAAGATATTCTATTATTCGCTCGTAACATTAACTTGCTAACATTATTTGTTTTTTTTAGTGTGTCTATTGGGCACTTGTTGACATTTCTCTATTAGAAAATATTGATTCTCTATTAGAAATATAACTGCAATGAATTTAATTCCAATGTAACTTAATAATTAAAACATGTTCATTTATATTTGCCGAACTATTTAGAAAATGATAAATATAATTTATCTTTTAGTTAGTGTTGTAGCATTCTCAATACCTATGACAATTTATAATATTTCCCAGTCATATCACTTAAAAACTGGTCGTATGTTGAATTTTTCTGAAGCATTTCGACCTCTAGTATCCATTTTGATTCTACTATTTGCATCCAGTATATGGGCATTCTTCTCACCAACTGATATACTTACTGGAAACACCAGATTGTTTCTTTTTGTTTTAGGCACAGCTGCTTCGAATATAACAGTATTTTTTAAAAATTTACTATCTTGTAAATTTACATTTTTAGGTAAATTTGATTATTTCACAAATGAGTCAGACAAGATCTGAATTGGTCAATCCGTTTGCACTAGTTTATTCCACATCCGTGTTGGGTATCCAATTATTTCGTGGTATAATTCTACATTGGGAATTAATTATACTTTGGATTATGTGTATTACATTCACTTTTGGTCAAATACTATCCGCGGTTTTTATAGTAAGTTTTGAGTTTTGCAATAGATTTTGATCTAATATAAAAACTTTTCCTATACACTAAGTGTTAATTTATTTTTGAAAAGTTGAACTGTAAGATAATGAATAAAAGTTAATGGAATTTTTATAAGTCTTTTTTGGAAAGGCTTCAAGGAAGTTTATATTATAACATTCTTTCTATTCTATTTTTGAATTCAATATACCTTTTTTATAAAATGATTTTCATTGAAAATATTAGCAATTTCTAAATGAAGATTTGACGTTATTAAAATCGAAAAAACATTGATCTATAATTGAAATCTAAATGAATCTATATTTATTAATTTATTTGATATTATTAAATTATTTATTAAATCATAATGAATATTAATAATGAAATTAATAATTTATATTTATTGATTTATTAAATTATCTATAAAATATTTATCAATTATGAAATCATTTTTATTATTATTGATTCGAAATTTTAATTTTTTTGGTGACTTGAACAATAAAATTTGATGTTATTTTCATTTATTAACAAGGATAAAGTTGTTTAATTAATTTTTTAGCTGATCAATTTAAAAAAATGAGTTTTTTATTTAATTTTTAAATAACGTATATAAATGTTAATTTTTCACTATTAATAAAAATTATTGCTGACAAAAATGAAATTTTATATTATTTTCGACGTTTATTTAGCAATAATTAAATAGTTGTGTATTTAAAATATTTTTCGAGTTCATGCATTTAAACAAATTTGAGTTTTATTTGATTATTAAATAAAACGGGTCCGCAGAAAAAATATTTTATTCCAGCTGCATGGAAAGTTTTAGGTAAATATTATGTTTTCTAATCTGCTGAATATAAAAAATAATCTCCTTTTTTTTCCACCATGTAATTTTTTTGCACAATAAAAGTGCGCAAAAAATTAAAAAAGCATAACACTAATTAATAAACAAACATTTTATTACAATGAACTAAACAATATTTCTTATAATTCAAAGAACAATTTCCTCAAGAAATGTAATTAATATTCATTCTTTTCGCTTTTGAAACCTTTTCTTTGATACTTCTCCGAACACTTCTTCTTTCCTCCTTCCTTTTCTGTTTCCCGGCTGAGCATCCGACATTAGACAGGTAGCGTTTCGATATCACAGAAATCCTATGGAAATCTTTCATTCTTCTCTCCACTGAAGGCTCCCAAGTTTTTGGGGAAATTGTGTCGACATGGCAATGTAAGAAATGAACTTTTAAGCTCATGTGAAATCCTTTGAGCTTTATATGCAGCCAACATGTGTTGTACAGTGGTTTTGTAGTGAGGGTCTTTAGCATAACCCAAAAACTTGTGTACTACGTCTTTCATTTTAATCAATAGAAATATTAATTTTGTCAATATTGATACAAAATATGTTACAATATAAAATGAAATTTCAGGTTAATTCCGAAAGGTAAATCAATTTATTACTATTTAATCATAGTTGCACTAATTTATTTAATTTAAATATTTTTCGAGCTAGTGCATTTAAACAAATTTGACTTGATTTAATTAATTATTAATTTATCAATAATAATTTTTATTTTCATTATTGATCAATAATAATGTTTATTGTAAAATTGCCTTAGATCAATAATTTTTTATGTTATTTATCAATTGTCATTTACCAACAAGAAATATTTTATTACTGAGAACATTTTGAATTATCTATTCAAATAAATTTGAATATTGCTCAGAATTATTATTATTAAATTATTTTAAATTTGTGTAACGAAATATTTTCCTCCTATTTAAGACTTTAATATTTTCGAATATCTAAAGAGATTAGATGAATACTTTTAAACTGTGTTTCATTATAGTTAAAATGGAAAGTTAAAATAAGTTTGATTTATGACGATCACAAGATAGGCGCCGACTCCTGAAATATATAAGTGTTACAAATTACAACCTTGTTAATTTTGATTCTTTAATTCTAAGCACAATTATGTGAACGGACTTAGGTTTGAACACTTATCTTATCTAATTATTTTACATTTTAATATAAAACAATAAATTTAGATATACCTAAATAAACATAATATATGATCATTCAACATTTGGTTCTTTTTCTTGGTCACGCTATATATTAAAGTAAAAGTCAGACTAGTTGTCAAATCATGAAAAATTAGTCACCTTCAAAAACTGAAAATTAGGCGACATCCAACAAATCCCATAAAAGTTAGTTTATTACTAATGAAAATGAGTATAATTAAGTAAGATTAGAAAAGATATTTTGAATATTTTTTGAGGTTTCAACATTGGTGACTAATTAAATTAATTTTTTTCCCAAGTGAAAAAGCTAACTCATCATGTCTAAAAAATTTTTAGTCAAACATGCTTTGTCATGTTTCTTTACAGTTTTAAAGAATGAATAGAATATGCTATATATATATATATATATATATATATATATATATATATATATATATATATATATATATATATATATATATATATATATATATATATATATATATATATATATATATATATATATATATATATATATATATATATACACATACATACATGGGTCTCAATGGTGTTCGGTTCTTTCGTCCTGAGGTCCATATCGACTATATATTAACTGCTTGGGTCCTTCCAAAATTCAGAAAATAATTCTTGGAAAATTCTTGTAAATAATTCTTGGAAAATTCTTGTAAATAATTCTCGAGAAAATTCATAGACTTTGGAACCAACGCAAGTATTCTTGTTATTTTTAACGAACCTTGTAATAAAGCGAAACATGTAAAATAAAAAATGGTGGAGATTTACAGCAAACGAGATAAATAATCATTGTACATATCCAAATCATTCTTTTCTTGTATAATTTTAACTAAATCATTTTCATGTGAAGTGTTGTCGAATCAGATAAAACACATCTTTTATCCATCATAGTTTTCCAAAGATTTATATGATTTTTGTACAAGTCATGATTTTTAGAATTTAAATTATAAATAATTTTTCTTTATTTCTTCATTCTTTTTTTCAGAATTTTTTTTCACATAGTTTCCTATTTCTACAGCAATTAAATCATCAGAAAATTTTACTGCATCTTTGAATGTTGGTCTTGATCAAATTTTTCCAATGTTAGTTTTCACTTCTGCTATTTTTTCGATATTACCAATAATATAATCTCTCATAACAGGTCCTTGTTTGAAAAAAAATTATACTATGAAGTTTATTAAACGTCATTCCCTGTTGAACATAAAATTTTAAAAATCTATAATGAACAAGATAATTCTTTTTATCATTTTGATCACAAACTAATTTACTTACTTTTCCAAGTTGTTTTTTCTTTGCCATTCCATCAATTCTTCCAGCTGTATTGTCTTTTTTATTGGAGCATATGGAAAAAATATAGATTTACTTTTAATACTAGCTGGATAACCCTAATCTACTTCCAAAAAATACGCTAGATCAGAATCATCAGGAGTTTTTAATATTTCTTCCAATAATTTCATCAATAGGTTCTATCCAACTAAAATGAGAATATGGAAGATATTGATATTATTCCAGAATATAATTCTGTTTCATCAATATATAGAAAATCTGAAGGACTATCAATACATGTCAGCAATTTTCATACTCTTCATCATCTTTAATTTCAACAAATGGTTTTTTATCAAGATCATAATTTTTATAAATATAATTTTCTATTATAAACAGGGACGTCAAAGAACTTATTCCACACGAATATTATTATGTATCATGAGAAACATGTTCACATCAGTTAATAAATCAAAAACTTTTCCACTTGTATATAATTCTAAATCCCAAGACATAGATGGAAGGGAAATATAATTACAGGAGTTTAATTTAAATCCTTTAACTCAAAACAATCCCCAAGAATGTAAACATCTAATTTTAAATATACATCTGTATAGATTTTTACAAATAAATAATTCCCATATATTTTTTGCTCTTTCATATTTGACATGTTTAAAATTGAGTTAAATTTTTCAATTACTGGTAAATGTTTTTCATTATATTTTTCAAAATAATATATAATAATATGGGTTGATTCTTTTTTGTAAACATATTTTATATTCTTTTTCCTGAATATTATATTCCTTCGTAACATTTTTATTGTATATTCAAAATCATTTAGTGTTAAATTTTCTGATATTCCATCTAAACTTGATGCAATAAAGTTAAAGAAATCTATAAATTTTAAGCATCCATATTCAAAACATTTGTATTTTTCTTTATTTTTGCCAATGACTTTGAAACTATTTTTTGCATTCTCTGCTATTTTTTTATGAAATGATGAATATCATAACCAAATAAATTATGAAATATTACTGGTATGAAATTTGGTTTTTTACATTTTATATTATAAGTTTCATGTGCTGCTCCTCTATAATTATTCTCGAATGAAATGATCATGATTTCTTACTTTTTCATACAAATCGACAAAAGATTTAATACAACACATCCAACATTTTCTTGTTTTTCTAAATTCTGATTCTTTTTTTCTGGTCATGTTTAATTTATAATCTGTTTGTAATATTTATTTATAATATTAATATTTTAAACAAATTTATCCAGGTAATCTTCTTTATATAGAGGGGTGGGCACGCATGAGTTCAATGAGAGACATTTTCCGAAAATTTATTTTTTAAAGAGCCACCATAGTGAACTACATATTTTTTTTTATTTCATTAATTTGATTAAAAAAGACTTAACACTAGGACGGCCAGAGCGGTCATTTTGACCGTTAAGCAATTTCATTTTTATTTTGTGAGAAAACGAAAAGGAATTAACGTCTCATATTTTGTGACAATTATTCATTTTTAGTGAACTTGTTGTGCATATCAAAGCTTCAATTATAGCATTTGTCACGACTGAGATAATGAGGCCATCCCCATGGAAGGCCGAACCGGTTAATTTGACCGGTATCTTGAAACACACAAGAAAGTCACACATAATCATCTTACATACTAGAAAATATAAAACCAAATATAATTTACACACAACCGAAGCATTTAACAGTCATTTGGGAATGTTTTCCACAGTAAACTTTACTACATACATGGCATATAGCTCCGGATTTGTTATGACAATGAGGAGCAGAACAAGTTTTTCGCTTCTTTAATTTTGGTTGTTCAGAACAGAGTTCACCAGAGATGGGACTTGCTGTTCGACGGCTTTTGAACTCCTCACAAAGAGATGTAGCTAATTCAAAAATAAAATCCCTTCTTTTTATAGTTGATCCCGTAGCATCTTTGAAAATAACATGAGCGTTGAGAGCTGCTTTATCAAGCAAATCATAGAAAGTAGCGACTGGCCATCTTGCTGTTGCGGCTTTACTGCTGTATAAACGCAACATGCTATCCATGGTATCTACAGCTGTCTTATTTTTGTTATAAAAGTGTATCATTTCAGGCTTTCTCTTTTCGTCAGATCTCACACTAGCAGTAGAATGGAATGTTGACATGACAATGACTTTCTTGTCCGATTTGCCTTGATAGGAAACAGTGACAGTGTTTTGACACGATAAATGAGTCGATTCAAAAAGAGGCTTTTTCTCCAAGTGAGCTGATGATAAAAAGCGTGAATTTAATCTTACAGTACCAACCAATGTTGTTCGATTTACAAGGAGATGTTCAGCTAGTGAGAGACTTGTAAAGAAATTGTCAGTGCAGACATTGTATCCTTTATTGAAAAATGGCTCCATTAGTTTCCTGACTACAAAATCACCCAGCCGTAATCCACAGCGTTCGTTTCTATCGTGAGCCCCTAAATATGGCATTTGATTGATGACAAATTTGGTTTTGACATCACTGAGAATCCAGTATTTGATACCGAATTTATCAGGCTTATTTGGCATAAATTGGATGAAGCAACACCTATTTTTTAGCGGCAAAAGTTGCTCGTCGACAGTAAGGAAGGGATTTNTTGCTTGCTTTAAATCCCCACCACTTTTTATTTGATAAATTTTAATTCACAATAATATTGTGAACGTTTATTCATTTTTATAATTAAAAATAATAGAGTATTTTATTTGTTTTATTTTAATACCACTGTCCTCAGAAGTTTTTTTATTTCGTTTTTTATGATTCGGATCATTTTTTTTCAATTTTAACCTCTTTCGTGTATTGAATTAATTCTAATATATATGGTGGCCAGTCTAATACATCAGAATCAATTCAATACTTGTAATGCGCATTGTTAACACTTCTCGCTCTCAAAGGCGATTCAACGGAGTTTTAAGCGCACTATCGAAAAATTTGAAACATCGAAAGTTTCGAAGGAGGTTCGAAAGAAATTCAAACAATTCATGGATCGATCCCGGGTGTGTTGGGGAAACTTGTAACGATCCTTACCGGTTCTCCACCACACCCGGTCAATAAATTATTTTTTCATATTTATTTTGTAAGTTAATCAAAAAAATGCTAATACACAACATATACACACTATTTATTTTATAATAGTAAAAATATTTATAAAATAGTTGTTATATTAAAACTAAAACATTGATATTAGTTTATAAAAATATAGTTTTATTTGGGATTCGAATCATGTCTATTGTTAATGTTTGTTGAATAGATTCCCACTGTGCTATCTAGGCTGTTGTTTTTTACACTTAAAATTTTTATTAGTTTTAAAAATATTTTTTTGTATAGTCGTTTTCCAAGAATTAATTTCCATTATTTTTCCAAGGATCCAAGTAATGAGTATATAATCCATAAAGGCCTCAGGGCGAAAGATCCGAACACCAGTGAGGGTCTTGAGTTCCCTGGGCCCATATGGATTATATACTCACTACTGTTTTGTAATTCATGATATTATAAATGTGAATAGAAAACATATTTATTCTATTTTTCAACTATAACTTGGTTTTCTCTTTGATAAGACAATGTTCTTTAATTTCGATTGATTTAATAAATATTTATCCTTATCACGCTTGAACTATAAACTTTTTGATTAAAGTTTCAATATTTGATCCGATAGTAGAGTAAATATTTACTTTAAAAATATAGTTCTGCGAACATTACTTTTTTTCAAATATATTATTTAATAAATGTTATAATAAATTGTTTTAAGTTATTTTGAGGAATTACAGATAATAAAACCAGTGTTACATATTTTTTAAATAAATATATTTTAAAATAAATATATTTTAAAATAAATATATTTTAAATAAATATTTTTAAATATATAAGAACTTTTTTCAATTTTCACCACATATTTCTTTTCAATTGATATTGTATTTTTGCATCTCCTAAACTTCATACTGTTACTGTATTTTTTTAAATGTCAATTATTTTTGTAGTTTCTGCAATTCTACCAAGTGTATAGTGCGCTTCCTAGGATTTACTAGTTTGTTTTGTCATAACCGAAATGACTCTTAGTAATAAGATTGGTTTTAAGATTAAATAGTAATTTAAAATTAAATTATACAGTTTAAAAAATATTCAGTTCTTTTTTATTGATTTTTTGAACGTGGAGCGATTATTTAAACACATTATGTCAATGTTGATAAGAAGAAAAATCAGCGTCTATCGTAAAACTATCTTCATATTTTAGAATAATAAGACTAATTTTAAATGTAATTTTAAATGAAATTATTATCTGTTCTATATGTAAGATGCTGATATTTATATTTTAAAATGATTGTTATTAACAATATAATCATCATTGAGAGGTAAGCAATTGATATAATTCGGAAGCAATGGACCTTTACTGAAGCACTCATTAAGTAGATAAAGACTGAACTCTTTTAGTTAGTCCATCTGGCGAAAGAAATGCTCCATATTTAGATGAATAAATTTCATTTCTGTAATAATTCGTTCAATTGAAGCATAGATTGTTAAATTGTATTTTTAAATTAAATAATCAGCACACAATCCTGAATTTGACTTGACAATTTCATTGAGAATTCTCAATAACAATTCATATATTTCAGAAATTCTATTTATCAGATCAATGCCAAAGCATTTTTTATACATTGGTTAATTAAACTTCAGAAATAATTTATTTTTGTTCAACAAACAATACAATTTGAATAAGGTCCCAAAAAATAAAACTCATAACAATGAACAAAGACACATAATATATCATAACGTAATAAAAAATAATTACTGACTTAAGGAAAAGTATTGAAGATCATATATATATACAAAACACACACTTGTGTTTAATTTGTATATACCACCACTCATGGCCTCAGTTTTAGCCACGCCAGACAATTGAGAAACAAGAATGACTCAATCTCTGCTTAATTCCGCTGAAACAATTGTATAAAAACTTCATGTTTTTACTGCTATTAGTACAAAACAGGACAAATTCAAAAGCTAATAGATATGAAAAATTTCATGACGGAAGTCACCATTTACCGAATATATAATTCAAGATTTTGACAAATTGATGAATTATGCAGTACAACATATCACTTCAAATTCATAATCTATATGATTTTCATCGCGATAATAAACTGTTCGTGGTAAAGTAATTTCTTTCAAACTACATCAAGGTTTTGTTTTTCATTCAACGTAAATCTTAGTTAAAGTTTTTCAAGTGTTTTTAAATAATTTAATTAATGATTAATGATTAAATTAATGATTCTTTATGGAAAGTTTTTGCTATTTTGGTGAAAGTGGTTTCGGATATTTAAAGCCCGCCTTGTAAAAGTTGATAGTTAAAAGCTTTTGTTGTCATTTTTCACAATGTTTATGGTTTAATTGCTTTTGATGTGTTTATTAAGACGAGTGCCGAAAGTAAGTTGATATTAATTGATTGAATTTTTAAACAATGTTCGAATATCAAAAAACTTAGAATAACATCAAAAACATTCACGATAAATAACATATTCCAAAATTGTGATTTTTAGTGATAAAACTCCTTAAAGAAATAAAATTCCTTCAGAAACTGCTTTCATCAACATTAAATTCCTTTTAATTTTTCAATTTCTTTTTTTCGTTTCTGTTCTTGTTCTTTATATAGAATTAATTTAAAATACAACCTCTGTTTGATAGTAAGTGTCTCATTGAATTATTATTCCATTGAAAAAGGAAGTCATTTATTTCATGCAGCCGGAAATTATTAGTGCAAATTACAATTATAAAGTGACATGTAAACAGAGGCGCCAACTTAATAAAATTATTTAATATTATTTGCAATATTGACCTTCTCTATGAAGATGACTGCTAATTAAACAAATTTTTAATGAATATGACTGAAGCAAACGAGAAAAAAAACAATATGTGAGAAATTAATAATATTGTTTAAAGTTAATTCTGCTTGCAATAATTTTTTATGAAATTGTGATCCACATACTCAATTAATACAATGCAATTTTCGAAAAAATATTTAGTATAATGAGTACAACTTGTCAAAAGAAAAGAAACAGATTTCTTCTTTTTTCTTGATCGTTCGAAATAGTTAATGTTCCGATATGTGATTTTGGAAATATATTACAGCAATTATAAAGGTCGAAACTGCTTTATCACTAACAAAATATTATTGCAAATCGAATTACGTGATGTCATTTAGGCATGCAAATATGAAGAGGTTATAATTGCATATTTTTTATTTTCAAGTTTAAAGTTAAAGAATTGCATAAATTTAAATTGTTTCAGTCCATAAAAATGATTAAATTCCTATAATTACATTATTTATATATGTATCTTGTTAATAAATGTAAATATCCCACTCATTATGAAACAGAAGTACAGTAAAATTTCGTGTATCCGACACAATCCGGTCTATGGGTTGTCGGATAAGCTAAAATTTCGAATAGACAATCTTGCTCCATGTATATAATCAATAATCAACATCTGTTTTTCGAATTTAATCTTTTTCGCTGCTTATTGATTTTGATACACCCACCGTTTTCTTTAAAACACTGAACTTTTATTTTATAGACAGAATTGTTTTATTTCTTTTTATTGACCCTTGAAAAAGTAAAATTTTAAAAATTTAAATGTAAAAAAAATAATTCTTAAATTTATACTGTTGTCTATATCATTGCTTTTTATGTGGTAGGCATCCTTGGTAGGCGCCCTTAAACTCAAAGCACAATTTAATTTGATAAAATTTCTATAATTTTTCTTTCTGTTGCTCCTCGATTACTTTAGTTTTGTTTCCAGGTTATTCGACCAACTGCCATATCATATTTGTTGATCTCTCCTTTTATAAGATTTGGTTTCCCATGAATATCTAATATCTAAATCAGGCGAACAATTTCTAATTCCCGGCAACCCAATAAGCTAATATTCAGCTGGGTACCTCTTGATTAATGTCTTGCCTTAAAATCAATTAATTAGTGTTTCGGGTTCCTGACTCTTATATAAAGCTGTAATCAATTTAAGATTATTTTATTTCTCTTCAAAATCTCATTTTCATTGGTTACCACTTTCCCATCGAAACATTGATTTTTACTTGTTCCTAATTTTTAATTAATGTTAATTGATTTTTTTAATATTTTTACTCTATTAACTTCGTTGATGTTTATATGTGCCATGCAAATTTTGTGAGGTCAAATTAACCTATTTTCCGTGACCGGATTTAGCTAGAATTTGGCAAATAGATTCGTTGTCGAGAACACTGCATGCTATCAAGATTTCAGATCGATCTTATCACGGAAAGTGAAATAATTTTAAAAATATTGATTTGTCAAATCTATTGTTATTTCCTTATTTCAATATAAATTCTTATCTATTCATTAACTTCGGATTAAAGAGATAACGTAAATTGAAATAAATAAATTGAAATTAAGATAGTGAAATATAGTTTCTAAAACCATATTTTTTATGGTTGATTTTTATTTTCGTTTAATTTGTTGCTAGGGAGTGCTGCTATTATGTTGGAGCATAGGGATTTTGTTGATTTGACTCCAGATAGCGTTAAGGTTAGTTTCGCGAATTCTAACCATTTTTGCGGTGTTCCGTTGTCGTCTGTGAAATAGTTGGGGCTATTTGTTTTTGAATTGATTATTGAAGGTATTATTTTAAGTTATCTGTTCTTTTTTTATTTGGTAATTCGTGCTATATAAGGAATATTGTAGAACCCAGCCGAGTCACCAGTAAATAAACTGTCTCGGGACAGCTGAGGTGAATGTATGTAATGCATTAGATATAAATCAAAAATAATGATAAAAATAAAAGTAACAAACAATAACTGTTATTTTAACTTTAAAATTTTATTATTAAAATAATTAAAAAAAGAACTTTCGTTAATTTCTTTGTAACTATCAAATAGAATTCTTTTCAACTTGTTTACACTACCAGTTTCTACCAATGTCAATATTCCGAGGTACAAAATTTGAGTTTTGACGAGATCTATTCTGATTAACTTTGTTACGTATTTGTTCAGTGATTCCAAACTCGAGTCAGAGTTTAATATTTTGTATCCTTCGTTAATTTCTGGCTACTACCAAATTGAATTCCTTTCAGATTAAATTACACAACCAGATATTTCCGATGTCTTTATTCTGAGATTCGAAATTTGAGTTCTAACGAGAGTTATTCCAATTGATTTTGTTAAGTATCCGTACCGGATTTCCAAACTTGAGTCAAAGATTCTTATATAATTATATGAAGTTATATTTTTAAGTTATTCAAAAAATTATTTATTTTATGATTTTTTTTTGATTTTCTATGATAAATTATTTTTTTTCTATGATAAATTATCGCTATATAGTTTTTTTAATAAAAAATATAATTCTTTTCCACGTGCAATGACGAAAATTATAACTCATATTGAACAATAAAAAAACAAAATATAACAATATATTACATATAACCCTAACAAATTAATTTTTATAATCGAAGTATTGCTGTAATATGTGCTTTGTTTATATTAGCGTAAATAAATTGAATTGGACATAGTGTTCTTTGATGAATTCAGTGTCGAAATATTGTGTTACCTTTGGAAAAATTGATCTAGTTATAATAAAATATTAAAACAAAATATTGATGTATAGTTTTTGAGAGAATTGAATTAATTTTGAACGAAAGTTGTTTATAAAATTAAATTTATAAAGCGTATTGAAAAATATCTTAAATAAAATGTTAAACATAATTTTTCAATTGATCAATAAAGAATCTTTTAATTACGTAATTAATTAAAATTTTATTTAGGTGAAAGATTTATGTGAGCATCTTAATATTCAAGCATTTTCGATCTCATATAAGTTGAAAAATGATCCCACCAATAATCAAATTAATCAGTAAAGTAAAGCAATATATCCCCAATTTATTATTGGTAATGTGTGATATCCTATATAATTGAAATTGGAAATTTTTTGACAAGTTTTCTATGTTAATATTAAAATTTGGATTGAAAGAAATAAAAATAATGCATTTGTATTTTTCTGTTTTTATTATTGTTTTTTCGTAATATAGAAAAAATATTTTCTGGGGCTAAGAATAGAATAACCAATAGGAATTCGCTTAATTAGGATTAGGAGCAATATGAGGATTATCTTAGATTTTTAAATTTATGAAAAATACATCAAGAGTGGCTTGTTTATTTTATTTATATCCATGTAACACTAAATAGTTCTTGCTCAAAATTTGTTTTATTTCACCTTAAAATTAATTCAACCGAATTTGTTTGTGAAGTATGTGATGTAAAATCCGACTATTGTAAAAACATAAGGAAGTTCCTTGCAAATTCTGAAACTATTGACTACAGAAGTCAATCAACGAGTTCCGCCCATTTGAAAAACAAGTATGCATAAAATAATTTTAAGTTGTCAAGCAAAAGTACAAATTAATTCTTTAATAATTAATCATCGAGATTTAGAAAAAAAAATTCATCTTATGACAGATTAGTGATAAAAGATTCATTAATATTGTTGGGTTATTGGGTTGGTGATAAAATTAAAATTCTTACTCTGACTCCAAGCGTGTCTTTGAGTAATCCATAAATAAGAACAGAAATCTTTATTAATAATCACAATTAACTTCACTATACACTGATAATTAATTTAACACTCTGCTTGGTGACTATATAATGCTTATTACAACACTCGATGAGAAACAGCACTTGTGTATAACACCGGATTGAAAGATCACTAATTACGGGTTGGTTTATCAACTGGGACTTTGAGCTGGTTGTTTTCTTTGACCTTCTTCACAAATTTATTCAAATACTCAAGTAACTTTCGTAAATATTCTTTACAATTATTCTTCACAAATCGTATTTTCCCAATAATGTCTTGTCCGATTCTGTCTAACTTATCTAAATTTTTTTCTCGATTTTGGTCTCTCAATTTGTGTTTCATTTTGTCTCATTTTGTGTCCATCAGTTTATCTTTATATAGTTTGCTTTATTTGCGGCACTAGAGATAATAAAATGTTTTCCACTTTTCTTTCTCCTGCATTTCCTGACTATTCCCTTTTTATCTCTGACAGCTGTCGAGATATTTTTCCTTTTTTGTTAAGATGCATTCTCCCGCAAATTCCGCTATCTTTGACAAGCTGTCAAGATACGACTTTTCCCATGTTTTGTTTTTCTGTAATTTGAAATTCCTTTTCTCCCTTGTACTAATTAATTAGTACGAACCTTTGTTTTTGTTTTCTTGTCTGATTTCTTTCCTTTCTCTTTCTCATTTCTTTTTACTAACGTTTGCTTTTTCGAGTTTCCATACATCGTCCCGTTTGTCATGATGATCTTCCCCCAAGTAATTTTATTTTTAATATGAGTGATTTATTTAGGTATTGGTTAAATACAGAATTTACAATACTTCTAGATTTGACATGTATAACATACCATAGAACAGGAATGAATAGATCCAGATGTCGTATAGCATCTCATGTTCCTTCTGCTTGCGGAACTTGAATCTAATAATATTATTCTGTCGATTGCATCATTAACTTCTGCACCTGAAATCGTTGTTGATGTTTAGTAAACAGTAGTAATTTATCGAATTTACCTTTTTGTACGATGACAACTTTAGTTCTATGTTCTGAATAAAGAGTAGAATTTTTAAGATAGAACTTTCTATATATTTTATCTTTGTTTTAAGCTACATATTTGAGATCAGTGACCAATGATTACAATTCCTAGTGTTGAATACTGTAAATCAGAGGTGTTTAACATGCTGCTCGGTACACCATATTTTGCGGCCCGCGCATGGTATAATAAATATAAATCATTTCAATGTTGTTGTGTTTCACCACTTTATTTTAATTTATTTTTTAAAGAGCCACCATAGTGAACTACATATTTTTTTTTATTTCATTAATTTGATTAAAAAAGACTTAACACTAGGACGGCCAGAGCGGTCATTTTGACCGTTAAGCAATTTCATTTTTATTTTGTGAGAAAACGAAAAGGAATTAACGTCTCATATTTTGTGACAATTATTCATTTTTAGTGAACTTGTTGTGCATATCAAAGCTTCAATTATAGCATTTGTCACGACTGAGATAATGAGGCCATCCCCATGGAAGGCCGAACCGGTTAATTTGACCGGTATCTTGAAACACACAAGAAAGTCACACATAATCATCTTACATACTAGAAAATATAAAACCAAATATAATTTACACACAACCGAAGCATTTAACAGTCATTTGGGAATGTTTTCCACAGTAAACTTTACTACATACATGGCATATAGCTCCGGATTTGTTATGACAATGAGGAGCAGAACAAGTTTTTCGCTTCTTTAATTTTGGTTGTTCAGAACAGAGTTCACCAGAGATGGGACTTGCTGTTCGACGGCTTTTGAACTCCTCACAAAGAGATGTAGCTAATTCAAAAATAAAATCCCTTCTTTTTATAGTTGATCCCGTAGCATCTTTGAAAATAACATGAGCGTTGAGAGCTGCTTTATCAAGCAAATCATAGAAAGTAGCGACTGGCCATCTTGCTGTTGCGGCTTTACTGCTGTATAAACGCAACATGCTATCCATGGTATCTACAGCTGTCTTATTTTTGTTATAAAAGTGTATCATTTCAGGCTTTCTCTTTTCGTCAGATCTCACACTAGCAGTAGAATGGAATGTTGACATGACAATGACTTTCTTGTCCGATTTGCCTTGATAGGAAACAGTGACAGTGTTTTGACACGATAAATGAGTCGATTCAAAAAGAGGCTTTTTCTCCAAGTGAGCTGATGATAAAAAGCGTGAATTTAATCTTACAGTACCAACCAATGTTGTTCGATTTACAAGGAGATGTTCAGCTAGTGAGAGACTTGTAAAGAAATTGTCAGTGCAGACATTGTATCCTTTATTGAAAAATGGCTCCATTAGTTTCCTGACTACAAAATCACCCAGCCGTAATCCACAGCGTTCGTTTCTATCGTGAGCCCCTAAATATGGCATTTGATTGATGACAAATTTGGTTTTGACATCACTGAGAATCCAGTATTTGATACCGAATTTATCAGGCTTATTTGGCATAAATTGGATGAAGCAACACCTATTTTTTAGCGGCAAAAGTTGCTCGTCGACAGTAAGGAAGGGATTTGGAGTATAAACTTGAAGACAGTTTGAAACAAACAA
>CAUHTR010000663.1:12500-112643 GCA_959609185.1 Schmidtea polychroa | reverse complement strand
AAATTACATGATTTAACAAAATTATTTTTAATATTTAAGGTATCGTATCTTGAGGCAATTCTATGTCGAGCTTATAATTATTATTATTTTTCTAATTATTATTTTTCTTATTATTAATTTGATTATTTATTATTATTATTATTATTATTACTATTATTATTATTATTATTATTATTATTATTATTATTATTATTATTATTATTATTATTATTATTATTATTATTATGCATGGTTGTTTAGAACCTTCTTAGTTTAGAATATTCATATTAACCCTTTGAAGTCTAACGATGCCGTGTGAAACAGAGCAAAAAATATGCTCAGATTTTGGTAGTCCTGAACGAGATTATAAAAAATATACTTGTTAAAAACTGCTGATTTATACAAAATATTTTGGATTTATTTAATCTTCGAGAAGTAGTTTCATACGGACCAGATGGGCTTTGAATGTTTCTTCGGCCCGATTCCATACGAGACCAATAATTATATAAATAACTTCAAAATATCTAAATTTTTACATTGCATTCTTAGCACAATGTATTATCTTATAGTATTCAGAATTTCACAATTTTGATCTTGAGTTTCAAACCTGCCAAATTATTTTATAATCAGAAATCCTCTGGCGTATTATTCATGAAAAATATTATTGACTGTTTTTTAATTTCATTTTCTTCGTTTCAGATTATAAAAACAAACTAGAAAATTTCTGTTGCATAGAAAATTGATTTTTGATCTTTTGTCACAATGAAAATAAATATAAAATATTTTATAGTTTATTGTTTGTTTTAATCGCTACAATTAAAAAACGATAAATACTTGAAATGTGAGAAAGTAATATTCATGTACTAAGAGCAGGTGCGCACCCAGTGGGGGCTAACGGGCTTGAGCCCCCAAAGACCATTAAAAATCATTAACTTTATTGCAATGTTTGCCAAATTTTAATGTGTGAAATTATCAACATTATTAACTTGAAATGATTAACTACAAAAGACCTTACTAAGTCCGCCGGATAATAAAATTTGATAAGCAGTCGCGTTGACTGTAAAAAATAAGCGGCACTCTTTTTAGTAAATACAATGAATAAAACTCCCTTCCTATCAAAAATTAATATAAAAGTACTTAATATTTTATTGTTTTCATGTGTTATATATTGAAAATGAACTGGGCCCTTAAAAAAATAATTTTTCTCAAATTGACCCCCCCCCAAGTGAAATTCCTGGGTGTGCGTTTGACTAAGAGTATCAAATAATTTGAAAACTGTAAAAAATGATGGATATACAATTGAGTTATTATATAATTCTTTCATACTTAATATTAAACATTAAATATTTAAAAGTAAACTAACTTGTAGAAAGGGCCACCAAATAAATGTTAACAAAATCCACCAAAATAATTTCATGGGGAACAATAGTCTAATTTTCCTGTATCATAATTAATATTTTTATTTTTACATATTTATAGAAATGAGTATATTAAATAGGAATTGTAGAATAATTCCACCAATGAAATCATAATTTAGTCAATTGAATTAGAATAATATTATCTAAAATATAAACTGAGATTTACAATGCATAGAAATTTATTGAAATAATATTTTGTTTGACTATTCGATAACATTGGAAATGTTGGTTGACTTTCAACGATTGTTTTTGCCACTTTATTCTTCACAATCGGAAATATAAATATGACATAAATGAGGCGATAAAACTTTTTCCTTTACTCGAAATTTATTTGAGATTTTAAAAGTATTTTATCTATAATTTTTGAGATTTTGATCAAATTTATAATTATTACTATTTATTATAAGAACTTTTTTCAATTTTCACAACTGATTTCTTTTCAATTGACATTGAATTTATTAAAAAACTTGACTATGAATCATTAAATATATCAAAAAACCCTCGATATATTTACTGATTCATAGTCAACCTTTTAAATAAATGCATTATTTATTATTATTATTATTATTATTATTATTATTATTATTATTATTATTATTATTATTATTATTATTATTATTATTATTATTATTATTATTATTATTGTTATTAATATTATTATTATTATTATTAAATGATGATTTCTTGGTAGCAGCATTTATTATCTAAAACAATAAAATGATAATTTAAGCCTTTTGCTGCCAAAAATGTATTTAATGAAAAAATTTTCGGCTATAAGATATTCCTTGTCAATCTCAAGGACTATCTTATAGTTGAAAATTGTTTCATTAAATACATTTTTTGCAGCAAAAGGCTTAAATTATCATTTTATTGTATTATTAATATTATTATTATTATTATTATTATTATTATTATTATTATTATTATTATTATTATTATTATTATTATTATTATTATTATTATTATTATTATAAATTATTATAAAAAATTGAAAAAATACTTCTGCAAAGTTTATAAATCAAAGATTTTCTACCTAACCCTAAAATAGTTCTTGTTCACTCAAATATGAAATTTGATTTTCAATCTTCTGTTTCAATTTTTATTTTCTTTTTACTTTAAATATTTTAAATTTTTGGTCACCTCTAGTTCCTTTTTGATGAAATTTCATTTCATTGATTTTCAATATGAAAAAAAGATCAAAAACGTTTCTAATTCTACACAAATTTTCGGTTGTACCCTATTGTCTTTTTATGCTCAAATAAAGTATAATTAATCAAACAAGTTAAAATATTCGAAGCATGCATGAAGCATTTTTTCATCTTATTCTGAAAATTAAAACATGTTCTTTTAATATGACCCGTAGCCAATTCATGTTTTTCATTGTTTTTGATTTAGAACTGTGATAATGAGCTTTAAACCTGGTGTCAGAAAGAAATTTGGTGTCTCAAAGTTTATTCAGTAGTTTGAAATAGGCCATAGCTTTGAAGAATCTGAAATAATACTTGAATTTGTTTCTGAATCACGAATGACTATCTTAAGAGGGTACAAAAGTAGATGGATATGTCCCTTCCACACCATGTCCCATCCACATTTATACCCCCCTGGAGAAAATTTTTTTTAAACTCGAAATTTTATATATATATATATATATATATATATATATATATATATATATATATATATATATATATATATATATATATATATATATATATATATATATATATATATATATATATATATATATATATATATATATATATATATATATATATATATATAAATATATGGTAATTTTAAAATATTTAGAAACCAGTCAAGCTGACTCTCCAATTTCGTGGAAATTTGATGGAACATGAAGGAAACGGTAAATTTTATTATTTCAATTAGTTTTTATTAATATTATTTTAGATCTTTTTATCGGAGATTGGTTCGAGATCACGGAAAATGAAGATCTCCTAGATATTTCCAGAATTTTTGAAAATGGTAAATTATTTTAATTTTATCTTTTTTAAAAATGCATTTCTTAGATGTAATTAATGAAGAAATAAATTATGTCTCCGATAGAATAATTATGGAAGCCAAAGATGTCAAAGAAAAATGTTGGTGTTTTTTATTTTTATTTTATATGTTAATAATAATAATAGTAATACTATTTTGGAAATTTAATTTTAGGACTTTTTAAATTTTGGGAAATTTTTGAGTTGTTAAAATTTTGGAAATTTATTTTGGGGATTTTGTGATTTGTAAATATTTTGTAAATATTCCATGTTATATTTTCTAGTAATTTTTTGATTTTTTCCAAGTATTTTTATATAAAAAATTTCTAAGTGGTGTGACCTTAAAATTTTCAAATTTATCCAGTCATTTTTATTTTTCAAAAATTTTTCTAAGTCAAGTGGTGTGACCTTCACTTTAAAGTACTTTCATATTTTTTTTAAAATATTTTTCTAAATATTTTAATAAAGCTGTTGTTCATTGTCCCACCGTGTGTTGAAGAATATGATTTTATTTCTATAATATAAGATTTTCTATGTTTGATAATATATGAATGATGTTAAATTATGGCATTCGATGTTGAAGTTAGAGACTTTGGAGCTCATTTCCCATGGACACTATGCATTTTTTCTATATAGAGACTATATATTTTTCTGTTCGGTATAAAATTTCGAGTTTAAAAAAATTTCTCCGGGGGGGGGGGGGGNACTTAATAGCTTTCCTATCGTAAATATGGTTATGTGAATTTTGGTTTTTGCGCAACTTCTAGTTCCCTATAATTACCACGTCTTCATAATCAAACTTGGGATGGAGTTATATGAAACTCTCCAATGCCGGGGCCAAGATGTGATGAGAATTGCATATCTATGTCTCAGTCCACACAAAAATCACAAAAATTATTTATTAAAGATTTTACTGATATCAACAACTATGTTAAACATTTTATCTATCCCAATCAAATTTCATTTAATTTTTTTTAAATATTTTTTGTTGAGGCTATCTAAATAACAAATTTATGAATAAATAAATAAAATTACTTGGGGGAAAATCGTCATGACAAATGGGACGATTTAAGGAAACTCGGAGAAGGGAACGAAAGTAAAAAGAAATGGAAAATGAGAAAAAGAAACCAAACAAAAGAAAACAAACAAGAAAGCAAAAGATTATTACTAATTAAATTACTAATTAAATAGTACAAAGGAGAAAAGGAATTTCAAATTCCAAAAACAGAACAAGAGGAAAAAGGAATATCTTGACAACTTGTCAGAAATATCGCAATTGTCAGGAGAAGTCGGCCTAACAAAAAAGGAAGAAAGCAAAGCGTATCTCGACATCTGTCAGAGATAAAATGGGAACAGTCGGGAAATGTAGGAGAAAGAGAAGTGTGAAACATTAGATTATCTCTAGTGCCACAAATGAAACGAGCTATATAAAGAGGAACTATTAGCCGAGAAATTGACAAAAAATCAGACACCAAAATCAGAAAAAAATTAGACGAGAACGAATGGAAAACGAGGCAAGAGTCTACGGAAAAGGAGACAAAACTAACGGCGAAAATTAACGGAGAAATTGTGGGAGAAATTTTTAATTATTGAAAAGCGATTTGTTGGAGAATAATTGTTGAAGAATTGTTGGAGAAGATTTTCAGCAAAGAATTAGTTGAGAAATAAACGAAATGAAGTTATTTGAATATTTGAACAAAGTTGTCGAATAAGGTCAAAGAAAAGCAACAAACTCAAAGTCCAACTCAAAGTCCAACTCAAAGTACCAATCAGTAGTTAGTGATCTTTCAATCAGATGTTGTACACGAGTGATATTCCTCACTGAGTATTGCAATAAGCATTGTATAGTCACCAAGCAAAGTGTTGAATTGATTGTCAGTGGTAAGTGAAGATTATTTTTGATTATCAATAAAGATTTATGTGTTCAAATTTTATTTGTGGGTCAGTCAAAGACACGCTTAAAGTCAGAGTAAGAATTTTAACTTTACAAATATTGTCACCAACCCAATAAACCAACAATTTGATAAATTTGTCCTCATTAATAATCAAATAAACTTCTCTATTAACTAGAATGCAAAAGTAAAACTGTAAAAATAAGACATTTATTTCAGTTAATTTTTCAATTTAATTACTAGATCTTTAATTAGAATAAACGTGATTGAACAGATTTTTCAATGAGACATATTGCCCGTAATCTGTTCCCAGTGGTCTAAATCTTCATTTTTGTTCGAAAACCAAGTCGAAAAAATCCAAAACCTCTCTCGAGATTATCTTGGAGAGTTCTTTGAAAGTATAGCTAGAATCATAAACATATGATAATATGGTTAATTTGCATTGTATCACGCATGACAAACAATTAAAACGAGATCTCATGCGCAAATCTAAAACTACTTACAATGCTAACAGTAGCATTATTGCTGTTCTGACAGTTATATATTAAATAAATTATAATTCGCATGTAAATGTAGTAAATAAATTATTATGAATGTCTGCTTCGTTTTGCACTGAAAGATTAAATTTGCTTTTCAAATAATTAAAATTTCATTTTAATCATTTTTATTTTTATTTTTGTTATAATTTATTATTTAATAATTTAGAGATGGGTGAAACTTATAGGTAAATAAAATACAAAATACTTAATAGTTTGTTCTGCTAATTCTTTACAAAAATACACCAAACACCACTGAGATACATTCTCTATAGTGGTGGTTCGCGTGTAGAGCAATTTCTCACTCACCGATTCATTTACTCATCATCACTTTTTATTCACACAAATTCACTCATCATGAATTTGAAATTTACTTGGAAATTTATTTTAGCCATTTCAGATAAGATTTTAAATTTAAAGTAAATTTTAAGACTTGAATTTTGATCCATATAAATGTGAGATCATTATTTAAGTTCTTAAATATTACTTTTATTCAACAGTATAATTATAAATTATTTTTAATTAATTTTCATTGTTTTTTAGGAATTTTATGGACATTTATTTTTAAGTATTTCGGAATTATTTCGAAAAAAAGTTTTTAATTATAATTAAATAAATAAATCAATTACCAAAAATATGTATTTTTCTAAAACATTTTGGGAAAAATCGCCGAATATGAATAAAATAATTTTTTTAATTTTTGTAATTTTTTTTCTGAGCTCAATATGAGGGGCTTCTTTCAGGAAAGCAAATCTGGATTGAAAAGACATTGAACCAAATTCATCTGCTCTTGATAATTTCATTAAAAATATATTTTAAAAAATTTTCAGTGATCTTTTTGTTTCTAGAAATTGTCTAAAATAGAATTTTATAGAAACGTATCTCAGCGGTGCATTTCGATGAATAAAAAGTTTGTATGTGTTTTTTAGTATGTGTTGTGTTTGTGTGCAGTTTTTAATTTTTCTTCTACTTTTCAGATTTCTGTAGTATAAAATGTATCTGACTGCACTCTAAATGAGAACATCAACGTGAAATCAAAGTAAGTATGCATGTTTCTATAATGTAAGATTATTAATTTTTTGTTATATTATAGGAAACGGTTCTCAGTGGCGTTTGGTGTATGACCTTCAGCAAAACTTTCCGTTCCTGCTGCATTTTTATTGGTTAGTGCTTAAGGAAAATAATGTTTTTAAGTTTATTTATTGCTTGATTCCTTTTATCTCCTCAAATTTGTAAATTATAGAATGAAATGAAATTTTATATAATACTTAGAACATCCCAAAATGATATTAGCTTTCATCATTTACTATTTTATCTTTTCATTTTCTTGACAACTCATGGAGTTATAAAATTGGATTCTATAGAGTCTTGGACATTAAATTGTATCTTCTTTTTTTCATATAATAAATTTTTTAAATGAGCTTATTTTATGTAACAATTACATATTTCGAAAGTTTAGATGCATATTTTACCATGTGTGTGTGTTTAAAATCCTGTTACTTCCCCTTTCTACACAAAAGCGCAATTGATAGGAATCCAAACGATATTGATTTAGAGTTTTAATTATACAAATAAAACTTACCTAAATACTACATACTATAAGTAAGCGCCTTAGTGATGTTGAAATGTTAACAAAATTTCATTAGGAAATAACTCTCAACTATTCCATTCAAACATATATATACAGGGCCGGCTTTAGTTGGAAGCGGTGGATGCAAAGCATCGGGGCGCCTCTCGGAAAGGGCGCTAAACAATTTAGAATTTTAGTTTCTTTTTAATATTTAACAAAAAAACCATTAACAATTTTTTTTTAATAAGAATTTTTTTTTTTTTTTTAAATAAAATTTCCTTGAAAAACTACTGGCCTACTAGTTTTCGAAGTGTTTAAGAATTGTTTAATTATTTCGCAAAACAAAATAAATTATACATGCATTTTTTAATGTTTTTATTACAAATTTAATATTGCCAATTAAATTACGTTAATTCCAAAAAACCAATAAAATAAATGGGCGTCTAAATGAGTTTCGCATCGGGGCGCTACTAATGCTAGAGCCGGCGCTGTATATATATATATATATATATATATATATATATATATATATATATATATATATATAGGTTTTTAGTTAATTTATATTTTTTGGTTGAATTTGTACCAAAAGTTGTTGACAAAGAAATATTATTATATAATATTCGAAAATTTAAAAGTATATTTATAAAATCGGCAAAGTAATGAGTTATTTATAAGATTATTGGCCTTAATAAATAAATGCCTTGCCTTTATGAATCCATTAAAAGTCTTATTAAATCAAAGCATGAAAATAACTTGAAAATTACAATTAAAAAGTACTATAATATAAATAATTTAAATAGGTAAAATCAGTTCATTTACGCAATTTGTTAGTCCTTACTTATTGTGCTTTCGTGTACTATAAGAGGATAGAATAAATCACTAGAAAAAATAACCTCACACGAGCATGGTTCACAAAGTATCATTAATATATATATTTTTAATAGTTTTGGTTTTAAATTTCTGATTGCTATGTAATTCCGATTCTTCAATCGTTTCATCATGAAACATTTTCCGTTTTCTCCCTCGTTTTCTTTCAAATTCTTTAACAAAAGATATTTCGTTGGCTTTAGATTCATAGTTTTCATATAAATTTGACATGACAATTGCTCAACAACAATCGATAAATCATTTTCAATGGATTGTAACTTTAAACTAGTAGTGTTAAAACGTTCTAAAATAGATTTCCAAAATGTCATCATAAAAGCACATTCGAGACGATTCATTTGTTTGTTAATATTTTGAGCTTAGCTTCTAACTTGAGAAGATACTGTTTCATCTTGTGATATTTTTTTAAAGCTTTAGATATTCCCTCCCAGTTGCATGCATCATACCGACAAGACCATCTTGTTTCGGAAAGATTCTTTGTGGTTCGCCCTTTTAAAGTAGTAGTTAACACTAACCAACGACTTGTTGAAGAAAAAAAGAAATTAAATAATTCTCGTAAAAAATAGAAAAAAGATGCTGCATCTCGGCAACAATCTGCCGCAATTTTTCCAACCAAGTTCATTGAGTGTGCTGCACAAGGTATAAAATGAGCTAATTCATTGATTTTCTTAATTTGTGCTTGAAGTCCTGAATAAATTCCAGGCATGTTTCTAGCATTATCATATGATTGTCCTCTCAAATTTTTTATTTCAATTTTATTTTTATTTAAAAATTGTATAATTTCTTTCTCCATATCTTCAGTTTTATGCCCTACATTTTCCAAAAACTTCAAAAAATGTTCCTCGGGGACTCCATTTTTTACATATCGAATAATAAAAGCAACTTGATCAGTATGTGATATGTCAGGAGTAGAGTCAACACTAATTGAATAATATTTTGCTTCTCTTAATTCCTTAAATATTTGTTGTTTTACTTTTTCGGCCATCAATATTACAATTTCTTCGAAAACTATTGACGATAAATATGATGTACCTCCTTTTATTGGATTTCCATATTTTTCAATATGCGCAGCTAAAAACGAGTCAAATTCGGTAACTAATTTCACGGCCATTAAAAAATTGTCATTATTGATGTTTCCAATTATTTGAGTTTTTCCTCTTAAAGGCAATGTTCGGCTAGCAAGTTTTCTATATAATACACACAACCCGTTTGAGCACCTGAATCCAATAATTTTTTTTCCTTTAGAGTTTCTGAATTTAATAGTTCATTCACATTTGACGCAGAGTCTCCTAATAATCGCTGCTTTCGAACTTTTTCTAACTGTCTGTGTTGTGATGTATTTTCGTGCTGAGATAAACATTCTGTTACATTTTTCCAATCAGAATAACATGTTGTTGTCAGTGCTGATCCACAACCTCCTAACAATCGACAAGGAGCACAATAAATTGATTTGTTACTTTCAGAATATACTAGATAATTTCGACTTATAGATTCACCATTTTGCAATTTTCTTCTAAAAACACTTTCATTTAAATATCTTGCTATTTTGTCTGTGTTGGGCTGAGTCGAAAACATAATCGTCGAGAATTAAGACAGATAGGATGTGAATAAAATAAAATAAGACAACAAATTTTAAAATAAATAAGTCAAGACATAAAAGAAACAATAAAATAAGATATAAGGATTAAAACAAAAAATAAAAATGAGAAAATTAAAAATAAGGTAATAAGATAACGAATAAGATAACGAAAAATGCAACGAATAATAAGGAATTTAAGAAATAAATAAAAAATATATAATAAAAATAGGAAAAATAAGTAAAATATCCAAAGAAATAGGAAAAAGCAAATTAATTTAAAAAATTAAGCGGTACTAAATTCTGATTGGTCCGCATAAACGAAAAATTCGTATATAAGTAAACAGTAAACTCATTATAGTTACTGTTAAAAACCAAACATTTACAGGTAAGAAATGATAACCAATTATAGTTACTGTTAAAAACCAAACATTTACAGTTACAGGTACTCAACCATCCAGACAATCAAACCAAATTAGACTACTAGAAAGCAGACGACTATTAAGGACAGTTCTATATTCGATTCAGAACCATCACGATTAAATTAGTTTTTGACTCAGCTTTGGAAACACTGATTTAGACCGTTCGGTAAGGATGTGTTTTATATTTTAGATTGCATAAACGATTTATAATGTTAAACATTTATTATATTAATTTAAAAGGTCGTAATAAATTTCTTCATTTGATCTCGTTTTTTAATAATAATGTATTTTAATGATTAAATCTAAACGTGAATAGTAAAGAAACATTTATATTATGCATGTGTATTTGGAGTTCTTATATTTTTATCATGGTAATTTGACAATGAGTAACGTGGAGTTGAGCAGATTCATATCATGGTGTGAGGAGCCTTCGGAAGCTCCGCCGGTGGGTATGAATCTCTTCAATCACGCAGCTGACGTGGGCCGTAATGTGGTGGCTTCCTCACGGGTCCGTCGCTGAAGTTTATAAAATGCTGCAAGGAATAGTTGGAGGTAAAGTAGAAAATGATGTAACTCGGGGATTAACAGTGACTGAGGTGGCTACAACCTTTCATCTACAAGAGTTTCATAAGTCCCAACTACCACCTTTGAAGATCTTCGTTTTGTCCTTACTAACCAGCCTAAATCGTTTATTCCTATCGACAGAACTACTATCATCTGCATACAAATCATTTCTTCCGTCAAAAGCTATATCACATTTCATCTCAGAGGATAAATTAAGTATTAGCACGCTCACTCTGACATCGTACAACAACGTAGAAAACATACCAGTAGAATTTTTAAATGTATTTAATTGAAAATAATAACATTTCGAAGAACTCTTTATTCCCAGTAAACATAATTTTTGAATTACCCATAGCTGGAGCCTGGAGACTGCTCCCGGGAATCCACCCTTGATAGATGTCGCCCAGATGATGATCGTAAAAATATCCACCGAACGAGATATTTCAAGGTAGGGACGAGAGAGACTGTACGACATAAAATCCAATTTTTTCGTTTGATGAGAAATAAACAGTAGATCATATAGGAACCAAATGATTAATTTCCAAATATTGAGATAACCAGAGTTCTGTGACTAAGATAACGTGTGAACATGCACGGTGAGAATGTGTAGCCTGACCATGTGCAGACAGTAAATTCAGATTGAGTAATCACCTTCGGGTAGAGTCGCATACACAAATCCACGCCAGTGAAAATTTACATCTGGTTTAGTCGATGTTACATTCGCTCAATCAGCACGGTAGCTATGAATCCACTAGCTAGTATCAGCAGTGAGAAAATAAATCCAGTTACATGCACACAGTAAATCTGAACTTTCTAAAAAATCCTGCTGTCAATTGTGTTAACTAGGAGACCTATAGCAGATGGTTTATACTATGAGTACCACACCTCAAGCCTAGAGGTTAGATTTGCCTAAATTATTAACAATGCAATTAACCAGATTGAGTAAAGTCGGCTAGGCATTACATTTTTCGTGATCGATAACATTTAATGTTAAATCGGAATATTATATTTTCAAGCGGACTTAAAATTGCTTAATTCATCTACCATTTCTGTATGTTTTGCATGCATTAGCACATTTCTGAAATAAAGTCGAACATGATTGCGACCCCACATTTACAGGTTTTCTTAGTCAGCGATAAATTATTATATTAGATCAAAAAAAGGGAAGTTTATTTGCCCACCCATATATACATAAATCATCCACCAATTTAATATCGATTAATAGGGAATTCCTCCGGCCCGTCATTTTGTTTTCTCCTTGCCAATCATTTGAACCTCATGACCGTAACGTATGGAATTCATAAAATAAATAAATAATTACGCCACATTGAGGGTTTAGTAGAGTTAGTCAATTTTCGTTTTACCTTTATCATTCTTTCTCCATTACAGCTACCGAAATGTTGCCAAGCACGAAGTCTTCTATCAAACCCTGGTTCTCCTGCGCAGACAAAAACACTATAATCCGAGATTTGCAGGCCCAGATCGGTCGATATAAAAAGAAAATCGACGATTTGGAAGGTACATGGTTTAGCCCAGTACAAATGAAAGAGGTACGGAAGAAGCTGTACCGTAGTGAGCATTGTCGTGATCCCCTAATAAATGAGAGCAGATCTCAGCGCAGTTTGATCAAAGAGCAGTCAGAAGCTCTACATAAAGTTTATGTCCAAGCAGCAACTACCCGGAAGATCGTTAGCATTCCCATTAAAGAAGCCGACAATATCTTCTCCGTCCACCACGATCCTTCGTTCAATCCACCACCTTCCCCCAAGAAGTCCTGTCGTGGATGCGTAGAGGCCGACCTCTCTCCCAGGCCGACCGAGGAAGTTACCACTAGAGTCAGTAAAGTGATGACAACATCCGCGCCTACATCGATAGTGCCATTAAATGTACCAAGCATTCCGAAAACCAAACGTCGACAATTGTCTAGAGCAGAACGTAAAAAGAAACAACGCGAACGAGCAGCCGTTAGACAAAACAAACCATCTTCGGACACTGCAACTAATCTCAAGAATCCCCCTGTAACGATCGATCTGACGGTAGGGAACCCAGGGCGAATCATCTCTGCCGCTGGTGTGACTTGGGAGGTAAACGCCTCCGAGCTTTTCGACTTAGATGAATTATTAGCAGACGCAGGATGGGAGAAATGAAAACCTCCTCATAGAGCAATCGAGCGGTGTAGTAATAGTCAAACTGAACTATTATGGTCTAACTCTTTCCTTACACCGTTTTTCTATGAAAGTGTATATGTTATATGTCACTCATCCGTGTATTGTATTTCGATGACAAAATAAAACAGTTTTGGTTATCAAGTTCTTCGTTTTTTGTGTTTAAGTACTTTTTGCAAGTAGTTTGGAGTAGCTTTTATAGATCAAGTAGAGATTTTGCAGTTCGAAAAGTAATAGTCAATTTACATCTAATTCGGGGTCGAAGAAAAGTGAGGTTTGATGATGCGATTACGACGTAAGTCCTTCTATCGGCAGTCAGGGAAAGGAAGTCGAGGCCTCAGTAAGGAGTAGTCCTAAGGCAGGGGCTCACCTGCTTACTGGAGTCTCGCCGGCATAGCACATTTCCAACGTGAAGCCATTCACGGGTGCTATGTTGGAGTATAGGTTGTGCAGGGTCCTGCTCAGGATTGACATGGGTATAATAAACGTAAATGAAATGGACACCCATCTCCTAGACAAGTGCGTAAGTGGGTTGAAGTCAACCGAGCACTACCCCAGCATCTGTATAAACCTTCTTTGTTGACGAAAAATCTGTAGGGATGTTTTGACTAATGAAATTATTTTTATTACATAAATATGTAATAGTAGAGTCATCACACCGTTTCCATGTAGCAGGATCAAGGTTTATTTGAATGTTTGTGATTTTCGGATAAATTTACCATTCTTTTATAACCATTTACCTTTTAAAACCGGAGGTTAACATGAACGATAAAAATAAAAATGACATGAAAGATAACGTTCCACAACACTTTTTATTATTTTTTTGTATGTTTTGTATGTTTTTTTATGTGTTTTGTTTCTGATTTTTTATGTATATACAACCTGGATAAAACAAAAATTTACAACCAGTTTCATAATTACAATGAAATAAATAAAACTGTACAATCGGCATTGTTTGTGCGTGTGATTTGTTTTTTTATCTTTCTGTTTTATTTAAGGCAATCGTTGTATCGTTTATTGTATAGGGGTGTGATTATTGTGTCTTTGTCAAAAGGTTTGATCGAATTTTTGTGGTTGAATGTGATGTCTTTGTGAATTGGTTGTGTTTTCGTTTGTGTTTTGTTTTCTGGTGGATTGTTTTGCGGGTTTTCGTTCTGGTGATATGGTTTTATTCGTCTTATGTTTATTTTGATTTTGTTGTTGTTTTTGATTATTGTGGCAACGTTCTTTTTGTTGATATTCGAAGTATTTTAGGAAAACCTCCTTTTCTTCGTCTGCTGTTACTAAATTATGTTCCCCAAACTGCTTTACAAAATCTTGTACTTTCTTCAAATGTTCTTCAATCTTTTCGTTACTGTATCTCTTGAAGACTTTCAACTTTGAGAGCCTTTCATTAAATAGAAATTCTTGTAAGTATTCCTAACATTAAAAATTTTGAAAACTACACATCACTAGGATCTTAAACAGGGGAAATCCCCAGACACAAAATCGCCGAATACACTTATCTCTGATTATAACCAGTTAATTGACAAATAAAATGATCTTGTTCTCGTAAAGAACTTTGATTAAAATTACCAATATTATTAATTCAATAAAAAACAAATCTATTAACTAGTTATACAAATTACATTATTATAAAGTATTATCATTCTACTTAACAATGATCATTTGAAAAATAAATACCAAAAATCTCGATCTACCTCTATCTCTACCCATGCCTCTATTTATTTTTGTATTCATTATAATCACTTAATTTTATTATTTGTACAATAATAATCCCTAAAAACTTCCGTAGCTGCCTCTATCCCTCTTAACGTTAATTATAAGTGCCTCATTTTACTATTTTTAACATATTGTCATTCCAGTTATTAGTTTTATAAAAGTATAATATATATGTTCTCCAAAACACCCCTCAAGTTTTGTAATAATCAAAATCAACAGGCCCGTTCCTGGTGGGGTGCAGAAGAGTATTTTCTTGGTTTTTCTCCATTAGCTGATACGACTGGTGAAGGTTTATTTAACTTCCTTACTAACGAATTGTTGCCTAAATTTAGCTTGAATGTACAAAATGTTCGTGGTCAATCCTATTATAACATGAGAGGTAAAAATATAGGACTTCAAAAAAGAATTTTAAATATTAACCCCAGAGCAACTTTTGTACCATGTGCAGCACATAACTTAAATTAAGTTCTTAATGATGCTGTTAACATTAATAATGAAACTGTTGAGGTCCGTAAATTAAAATAAATTTAAATGAAATTTAGGTTGAAAGTTTAAATAAAAGTAAGTGAAGAAAAAGACAAATAAAAGCGTGATCATGCACAGAATTGATAGTAAAGGAAAGTGTGATGGAAGCAGTATTAGAAAATGCCAAAAGCAATTGCCAAAGGCAAGAATCCGGAAATCCGAGAAAAATCAATAAATTGTAAAATCATCGAAATCGAATTGGGAAAACGGGACAGGTATAGATTAGCTAATGGTCAATAAGATGATGATCAAGGATTTATCACGAAATGGTTAGGAAGGGTCGAAAAGCATTCAAATGTGTAAAAACAGAAAACGTTAATTAATTAATTAATTGACTAATAGAAAACCCGAGATATGAAGGAAACCCGAGCTAGGTAAACAAGAAGAAAAGTAAACAGAAGGAAGATTTGGGCCCATTAGTTTGACACAATGATTAATTGGAAAAGAGCAAAGAGAAGATAGTGCGTGTAGAAAGGCCGGATGGGCCATTAATTATCTGTGTTCTTTGGTCCATTATGGGTGACAGCCGAAGCAGATATGTGGAAGCGAATGTCAAGTGAGAGATTGGCTCGGCAATAACCATTTGTCATCCCGATTTCAAAGAGTATATAAGGAATGGGAAAATCAGAGCAGATCGGCATTTTGCCTCAGCTAGGGTTAGAAGAAATCGAGCTTAGGAAAAGGTAAAAACGAATTTAGGAGATTAGGGAAAGAGAAGAAATAGAATAAGAATAAAAAGGGTGAAAAAGGATCAAATCAAAGAGGCAAAGGAAAACGTTGGTCAAGAGAACCTAAGGAAATAAAAGGTGAATATTATCTTTATCAAAGCATCAACACCGAGCGGAGAATCGGTCAAACTCGAACTGTTGGACTATTTATTATTGATTATGTATTATTGAAAGAAATTATATTTTGATTTCAATATACGTTGGGTCGTTTATTGTTTTGATTTAAAGGACACGAGGAGTCAGAGGTAACCGACTTAAATTAACTGAAAACCCAACAAAACTATTGGATTTTTCGATATTGTTCAGGAATTATTTAATTTTTTTCTGCCTCTCCATATAGATAGGATATGTTAAAAATCAAAATTAAAAATTTACCTTTAAAAAGCGTGGCTCTTCTGATTTAATAGGTTGCCGACCCCTGTTACATACAAACACAATACAAAAATAAAAAATGCATGCGAACTTACAATATGCATTTATGAGGTACACTCCTATAATAACCTTCTTTTAGACAGCTTTTAGAAACCAAATGGCGAAAAAAATTGAGTTTCCGCGAAAATGAGAAGAATTTCTGTTAGAACCCTTTAATTTGGTGAAAGTGAAAAAGTAAAATTTATTTAAAAGTTATAATAAACTTATCATTTCCATTGGATTTCAGATATTGCTGGACCTTTTAGAATACCTAATACTGCAACAAGGAAGCATAAATTGTAAATTTTATTTATAATATTTAAAAATCTAATATTATTACAGAATTTCTGAAAAAGGCAATGGAAAATGGTGATGATTATTTCCATTTTGTCCATATTTCTCGAAATGTTTAAGATACATATTTATGAAGATTAAGTGGATTTTTAAATAAATAATTGATATAACTTTAAATTGAAATATTTCCACAAATAAAATAACTAAATTTCTGAAAATGTAGAAAATTTAATAAAATTACTGAAAGTGAGTATTTATGAAAATAAATTATTCATCAAGTTGATATTGTATTACAGAAAGCGTACACCAAAACGCAATTGAAGATGGTCTAAGTGACATTGATTGAAAGATTTAATAATATAAATAAAACCTACCTATAATAAATGTATGTCCGGTCATAGTCTGAACTGATATTCAATTGAATTTACGACTTACACTAAATTTATTTATGTTCTTTCATACAAGGACGAATAAAAGATTCAGTAGACCACCAATGTGCCAGAACTCGAAGCCCCGATATATTTTTTAATTTTGGTGATTTTAAAGATGGATTAATCCATTTAAAAATTATTATTGGTCTAAGAAAACTTATCAGTAATTTATAACTAAATTGACTGTTAATCTGGATGACATAAAATACATTTTCATTCACTATAATTGATCCATCCATAAAAGTGGCATTTCAAATGATAACAGAATTGAAAACTTACCTTATAATCCATTTCTAAATCCCATTAATAGCGCATTCAGTAAAATTAAAACGGGGTAAGAGCTCAGGATTTATCAGAAAGAGCTTCAATAATAGATTTTCTGTAATATACCAAACAATTAATGAAGAACTCCAAAAACAAGATTATGGTAATTAATTATAATGAATGTAAAGAATAAGAATAATTGATAAATTCCAAAAACTTTATTTAAGAAATTGTGGTACTATTTATAGTACCCGGTGTGTCGACACCAACACAATCAGCAATAGCTTTTTGGGAAATAATAATCAGTGACATAATTTGAGGACCCAGACAATCAAAAATAATAAATCACACGTGCAGGCATTACATAATATAGGGTAAAAGTGAGGGAAATCAAATATCCCATTATAATTATATCACATCCCCCTCGTTTTAAATGGCTTTAGCCATTCTACATTTCTAGTAATACATTTATTATCAGCATTCCTTAATAAATAACTATTTTTATTATATTTTCCCATTATTTCAAAAGGTCCGCAATACCTGTTATCTTGCTTGTTTATTAGATATTAGATCTTCCTTGGCGAGTACCAATTCGCGACTCTGAAAGATCTATGTATTCGATTTTCTTGATTATAATTATTTATACGGTTCAATGATTTAATATTCAATGCTATTTCATGCTTCTTTGATTCTTTAGTATCAATTTCTGGACCATTAGTGAAACGCTCTTTGCAAAATTTCCTTCCATATATTACTTCAACCGGACTAACTTTTATACTTGACTGCATTGTTGAATTCATTGCAAATTATATATGAGGCAATGCTTCTTCCCATGTCTTAAATTGTTTCTCTTCCAGACAGCATGAAATCCAGTCTCTTAGCGTTCTAAATTGTCTTTCAATTTGTCCATTAGATTGATGATGATAAGGGCTTGAATAAACTATTTTCAAGTGATACTTTACTGCCATATTTTTAAAAACTTGGGATTCGAAACATTTTCCTTTATCAACATGAATTTCCTTTGGCGGTCCAAACTTCAATATCCACGAACTTCTCACATTATCAATTAATGTCTTTTCTTCTTGTGTTCTTACAGCTTTTAATACTATATTTTAATACTATATATTTACTAAAATGATCTATTATAGCCATCACATATCTTTTGCCAGATGGTGTCATTTTAAAGGGGCCACAAAAATCAATATATATTTTTTCAAATGGTTCATGCGCAATTAATTTTTCAATAACTTCTTTTGTTTTCCCTGTGAATGTTTTACGTTTCTGGCAAATTTCACAAGTTGTGATAATACTCTTGATACTTTTATCCATTTCTTGGAAATTGTAATAATTCTTTATGTAATTTGTAGTTTGTTGATCCCTGCATGACACAATTCTTTATGGATTTCTAGAATAAAATCGTTTTTCATATATGAAGGAATATATATTTTATTATTATGAGTCATAATAATTCAATTGTCCACATAATAATCTTCAGTTTTGCTGTTCTGGATATTTTCTTTTATTTTCATTATTTCTTCAGAATTATTTTGCCATTTAAATGTTTGATCTTCTATTGACATTGCTAAAATTTTAGTTTTATTTTTTTCTGCTTTAGCATCAATATGATTCATCTGACATTGTGTGCAATTTCCTATATTCAGTCGTGATAGTGCGTCGGCATTATTGTGTTTCTTACCTTTGCGGGAAGGATATCTATCCCATTATAATTACATCGCAATGAAACAAGACATTTTACGTGAAAATTGATGTCTTGCCTCTTTTCATAAAATCTAAAAAATATTTACAATAAATAAAGAGAATAAATCATCCGATAAAATATAATTTAACATTAAAAATTACCGTTAACAGGTTAAGCGCCAAGGGAAAATTTTGCAAAAATACATTTTGAAAACACGGAGTTTTGTATGAACAAATCGAAAATGATAGAAGTATAATATGTTGATATATAGTATAAAAAAGTTCAACGTGCACACTCGACCGCCGTAGTTCTGGAGGCTGATATAGGTATGTTACGGTCATTTACAGGACCAGAGATACCCCACCGCCAGAAATGTATTGAAAGAGCGGCCAATGAATCATGAATACACGGACGGTAATAATGACCACTATGGCGCTCAATCTGTTAATAAAATTAATACAAAAAGCAATTGACTGGATTTTATTAAATGTCACTTTAATTATAATTGATTGGACTTTTTTTACTATTTTAACCCTTTGACTGTCCTGTGCACCACATATGATGCACAGACGTTTAAATTGATACGCTTGCCTATCATATGTGGTGCACAATTTGACTTATTACATACATTTCAACTATTTTGATTTTATGGTGATTGATAAAGTAAAAATTACGTGAACATGTGATGCACAAAACGCTTTACTAGTAAAATTTAAATATTGCTCTTTGCATCACATGTGGTTCACGTAATTTGAAAATTATTACCGTACAGAAAAAAATTTACCATATGGACAAAGGGTTAAATTATCGATTTCCATGAAATCGTCTGCATTATAAGATTGATTGAAATTGTGCTTTTATATTGTAAATTCAATAACAAAAATTAACAAATCCGATCTCATTTATATCAAAACAATAAGAAAAAGAATTAATTCATGAAATTCACATAAATATTTAATTATACACAAAAATGATGAATTTTCAGTAAAAATTTAATCAATTGATTACTGGCCGTTGCCATGGACAAAGCTCAAAAGTTCCGCTTCAAATTGTTTTGCTAATAGATATATTTTGTAATCTGTTGTTGATGAGAAATGTTTCAATTGCCCAGCGATTTTCAGCGCTTCCTTCTGGGTCAGAGAAAGCCCACATTTAGAATTGTCGCAATCGATAGAAAACTGCGCCCATTGGCTCATGCAGCTCTGATGCTTTGCAGAATCCTGGTGATAATTCAACCGTTCCTGTAGCTTTTTCCAGTTCCTCGAACCAGAATTAGCCAATGTGCTCTGGGAATCATAACCGAATATTCGACATGGGAAACAATACGCAGCATCCTGATTGATGGAATAGACGAGCCAATATCTTCTTATGTTTTCATTTTTCGAATTCTTTGTGAAATAACTCAATATTGGAAAGCAACGGTTCTTCTCATCACGGGGGAACTCAATTGTTTCCACTTGGACCGGACCTTTCTTTAGGAGTTTAATTTTCATGTCGTTTGGAATTTCCTCCGGCCACATTCCAGGGTCAAAATAATTTGTTTCGTTGATTTCATTGCTCTCACTATTTGGTAGTTTCTTTGATATCTTAACAGATTCGATTTCTAGATTTTCTTTTTGCATATTTGCTCGTTCGACAATTCGTAAAGATTTCCGTCTTATAACTCCAGCTGTTTGGTTATTTGCATTTCTTGCAATTTCTGCTCCGTCTTTATCATCAATGTTGATATTTTCTTCATTAATTGATACTTTCTTCTCTTTCAGGGGTGTATTCTTGATTTTGGATTGATTTTTTCTAGGCTTTCTTTCTTCATTAGATACTTCTAATTTCGCAATTGAACTTCTAAGCCGATATGATGGCTTGACTTCTTCAACTATTGTCTTCCTAGTAGTTTTAGGTTCATTATTATTTACTTCCGGTACTATATCAGCACTATCGTTTATCGATTCATTAACTTGTTCTTTATTTGCAGTCTCATCTTTGGATAAATTATTTAACACCTGATCATTCTCTATGATAATTCTTTCAAAATTCTCATTTTTACTTTGTGTGTCTTTTTCTGAAGTACTGCTTTCAATATTTTCATTAACTAATACATCGATAGTTGGCATTTGAGGAATAATTGAAGAATCGAGAATACAGTCATCATTAAAATTTACAGGTGAAGTATCATTTGTGGTCTGAATTTTAAATACCGTTGGTTCGAAATTAAATGGTAGATCAATGAAATTTTGGACAATAGAAGGTTCTGTATTAAAATGGACTTTGTCTGGTTTGAAAATTTCTTCACTTGGATTCAAATTAATTTCATCAATTTTGTTTTCAGGTAATGCACTATAAACGTCATCTCCATTAGATCCAATCTTACAAATATCATAAAACATTTCGGTATTATTATTTTCGGTTGTCATGTAATTATCATCAAAGAACAACAAAGGCGAGGAATTACTGAAATCACTAGTTTCCATAATCTTTGATCGTTTGCAATCGTGAAAATCTTCAAATTCCAAATTTCTTTTAGACATTTTGCAAGGCGCTTCAATAATCTTTAATATTAAAACAATTTTACTTCCAAAAGCAGGTAAGTTTAAATTTAATTAATTTTTTACATATGTAGAGTATATATTTTCAATTGACATTATATTTATAAAAAATATTGACTATGAATCAGAGGTGAAAGTCAAAAGAACTTGATGAATTTTAAAATATTCAAGAAGTCATTTACTTGGAAACATGAAAATAATGACGTTTAGCGAAAATATTTTGCTAGTATTATATATTTCACAAGTGATTATTTTTTCCATTGAATTTATTAAAAAGAGAACTTGAAGACTATAAATCAGTAATATATCGATGTTTTTTGATACTCACGAATTTTCGGCAGTATTACTGATTTATATTCTAAAAGCTCTCTTTTTAATATATATTTTTTAATATCTCTTTTTTAAAAAAAAAGGCAGTGCCGAAAATTCGTGAGTTTCAACAAACATCGATATATTACTGATTTATAGTCTTCAAACTCTCTTTTCAATTCAATGGATAAAATAATCAGTGGTGAAATTGGAAGAAATAAAAGTATATATATCGTGTTTCCTCAAATATATGACAGCGTCATATATAATTATTTTATTGAAGTAACAGCGCTGGATCTTATTTTTAAAGGAGTTTAAAATTTTAATAAAAAAATTGACAAGACATTAAGAATCCATATGCGCCTCTTTTATAATGAGAACATTGATAAGCATATCTATCTTAAAAGACTGCAGGTTTTAATACTTATTAAATTGAATTCTTTTTTTCCTATTATGGTGTTAATAACATATTTATATAATATTTACGATTAACTTCTTTAGGTCTTATTTTCAAGGATTGTCTTATATTTCAACAGTTCTCTAAAAAGTTATAGGGTCTTTTTTTGAAGTAAATCTTAATTTTGAGTAAACATGGTATATCTATATATAACACTAGCAAAATATTTTCACTTAAAGGTAACTAAAAGTAAAAAGTCATTATTTTCATGTGTTTGATTAAGTAAATGACTTCTTAGATATTTTAAAATTCAAAAATTAATGACATCATATACTAAAATCATAAATAAAATATTCAAGTATCTAAAAAATATCATTAAATAAAAATTGACGCCATTATACTATCAGGAACTCAATATTGAATCGAAATATGAAATTGTGCCTTTAAACGAAGTGGGTTGTAGACATCAGTTCATTGTCTTTCAGCAATACCACGAGGTAAGGTACCTGGCTTCATTCCTTGAGTCATCCATGTCCAATGACTAGTCTTTAACCAAGCTCTTTCCCACTTATTCGACAAACTATCCACAGAACTGATATTAATTAATAAGTTAAGTTTTATTTATTACATTTAGTTTTCGTTTGTGATATTTTGAATTATTACATTTTGAACAAAAATGCACAATTTCTAAAGATTTTTAGTTCATATGGGTCATGTACTACCACTATCAAAAAGTACCTGATCACCTCCATTAAACTTAAATTACAAAGCTTTTTATACTAAATTTTCGGTGGTGACCCTTCAAAAGGGCCCGGGACAAAACGGCCCCGTCTAACACTTTGTGTCATTCGATGTGTTGAGGATACCTAAATGGAAAATAACATAATAAATAAATAAAGTACCTGGGAGAAGATCGCCATGACAAACGGGACGATCTATGGGAACTCAGAAAAGAAAGCAGAAGCAAAAAGAAATGAGAAATGAGGAAGAGGAGAGAAACAAGAGAAATCAAACATGAAAATAAAAACCAAGGTCAGTACTAATTAATTAGTACAAAAAGGAAAAGGAATTTTGGAATCGGGAAAAAAGGAAAACAACAATATTCTTATCTTGACAGCCTGCCAGTGATAACGTAATTGCTGGGAGAAGGCGGTTAAACATAAAAGGAAAGAGGGAAAATAGTTCGACTCCTATCAGAGATAAAAACACTTGGTTATCTTGAGTGCCACAACATAAGCAAACTATATAAAGAGAAACTAGCGGAGACAAAATTAGACAAAATTAGAGACAAAGAGTGACGTAAATTGAGACGAAACGTGAGAGACAAAAGTGACGCGAAACTAAGACAATTTGTGAGACAATTTGTGAGACAATTTGGGAGAGACAATTTGAGAGATAAAATTATTGGAGAAAAATAAGACAACGTCGGATTAAACGTTATTGGAGAAACGAAAAATTGGAGAAACAAAATTTCTACTGAAGAAATTGTTTTAAGAAGATTCAGATGTTTAAATCAGCAAATCAAAGATAAGAAGAAAAGGATAAACGTCTTAGCCATTGAGCTTGTGGAGTTATGGAAACGGTTCAGCTTTCCAACATTAGCACGATCTACAATAGTAAAGAAGCTTCAGTCATTAATTGATAAAAGTGACAAAAATCTGAAACGTCCTTTGAAGAATTGCGATTTCTCCGTTATTTTTAACATAAAGTCAGCTAAAAGCACTTGGCTATTCAAAGAAGATGACTTACAATTAAAATCAAAGGGCAAAATAGGATTGACATTGACATTGACATTTTCGAAAATACATCCCTCCAAGAGGAAAATAGTTCATACTTCAGATAATCAGTTTGCTGCAACATCTGCAATGATAGCATGTTCTGTGTCCAAATAATCTAGTTCTAGTTGAAAATTTCATCCAAAAGTGATAGTCCTTTGAGAAATAAGAGGACATATAACGATACAAAAGTGGCAGGAGATATTGTTGCCACTACACAAGTACCCGTCAGAAAAGCGGTAAGTATTTGTAAAGCTTTAAACGAAAAGTCGACAATAAACATACCATCGCCATCAGTTTCCGGAGTTTAAAGGCAACTATCAATGCCGTTGAAAAACTAAAAAAAACAATATCAACAGGAATTAAAAAAAGAAGATTGGAGCCTCCATTTTGATGGCAAGCACATCTCGGATAAGGTTGATGGGAAAAGAGTTGAGCATCAAGTGATATTGATAAAAAATAAAAACTGAGAAGTACGTATAGGTGTTCTTATTTTATCAAGTGGACAAGCTGAGATAATTTTTGACGGAATTATGAATGTTATTAATGAGTTTAATCTAATGCATTAAATTAAAATGATTGTACCAGACACAACTGCTGTCAACACTGATAAGAAAACAGGTGTCATTGTCAGACTTCAGAGAGCTGAAAATTTTGCAGGGTTAGAAGAACATGTGTTTATTGGATGCTAACAACACATACTTGATACCGTCTTGAAACATGCACTCAATGATATATTTGATGAAAAACTCAATCACCAGACATTAATTATTTCTTTGCAAAAATGATTCAAACTTCTTACAGTGATTTAAAAGCTACATTTGTAAACGACTTTGTTTCACTATGTGTTCAAAGTAAAGGATGGAGAGATAACATGAAAAAACTTCACCACCTTTTTGAAGTTTATAAGTACTTCAAAGAAAATGATCATTTACCTAAGGTCAACCTACCTGTTAGACTTCCTAACCTCTCGAATGCAAAATGAAATTCCCGTGCCATTTACATACTTTTGTCTTTTTTGCTCTGCCCGGTCACAAGACTTGACAAAAGAAGGGTGGATACGTGTCAATTCGTCGTAAAGTGGAGCTTCTTTTGGTTCAGAGACCAGAAATATGAGCTTAGTTCCTATGAAATGCTGATTAATTAATAAATTAAATACGTTTGGAGTCAGGCACCGTCACCAATAGACATACCTCGATCCAACATATGTGCCAAGAGCCAATCAATGTACTACAGGATTTGAAGGACCTATGTAAGTCGGAAAGAACATTAAATTTAAGGTTTCTATTATCAAATATTAGGTGATCTTGATGTATTTAAAAATAAATATTAGTTTTTAGTGTCGTTTTTGTCTTTATTTATCAGTTATATTTTAAATTCGTAATGGAGGGTGAACTTCTGTAGAATATAGAGAAATGATTGCCATTTAGGGCATTTTACACAAATACTCGTCGCAAAATCAGTGGTACAATACATTTCAAATTTTATTTTAAAAAATCACACCCCTTCATAGTAGTTGGACAATTTAGAATTTGATTATAATTTTTTTTTCAATCTTTAACTATTATTCAGTTGAACATTCGATACTAACATTTTTAATACCAATCAAAATATAAATATTAATTATAGATTGAATAAAATGTGGAAATTTCTCCGATGGGACAAAATTTAATTTTTTAAAATCTTTTTATTAGATTAATTCTGGAATAAAATATATTAATTATTTTTAATTGAAAATTTTCGGATATTTTCCTATTTTTATATAAATTAATGTTACTTTTATTTCTGCTGTGTGTTGTATTCTATTTAGTATCTCCAAATTAGTAAATTATAAAGCTAACTAAACATTTTGGTATTCATCATAATCGTTAAAGGAAATTCGTTTGCATCATTTTCTCGACAACTCACATTTTAAAAAAATTGAATTCAGCAATGTCTTCGGCAGTGAATTCTTTATTTTAATCTTTTATATTATAGAAATTTTTATTCCATGCCAACCGCGTATAGTAAATGCGCTTAATTTATACCAGTAGCTTATAATTTTTGTTCCTATTTCAAAAATGGGTGTACATATTTTATTTATAAATTAATTACGTCTTATACTAGACCTTAATTTATGACTAAACGTACCGTAATTTATGCCATTTAGTGTATAAATTAGTGTTCAATAAAATAAATACAATTAATAACTATTAATAATTATTACATCAAAATGGCTTTAATAAGAGGTTTTGAAAGAAACAACATGTTACCACTTCTTTTATACTTGGAAAGATTTTTCAAACAATATTCCGAATATTTTTTAAGTGAAAAGAATAGAATTAACCAAAAAAAACCAAGAGATTCGCTGGAAAGTCGTCTGCATATGTTAACTTTAAATTATATCCAAGCAATTTCTGACAAAATAGATTTCATTAAGTATGACTATGAAATTATTCAAGAATGTACAAAATTGTTGCGTTATATCGACAGTGAAATGGCTATAATGACATTGGAAGTTAAAAAGATACTTACCGAAGAAACTACAATTGACAATGACATTTTTTCATTGCAGAAAGAACAAAAAATACTCATTAAAGAAATCAACAATATGGAATTGGAAAAGGAATACTGGAAAGTTGTATTCAGAATGAGAAATATCACTTTTCTAGGGGAAGAAAGCCAACAAGAGATGAAACTAAACACTGGCGAGGATGATTTATTGGAGGAAAATCCTTCTGATTCAATCAAACCGCTTTTTATAATTTGCAACGAATTTGTGCAAGATAATCGTTTTGAATTGGCTCAAGGCTTAGCGGCCGATAAACTGAAAGAATTGTTGAAAATCTCAATAAATCAAACCAATCTTGATATCGCATCAGTATATGCGATTTTAGCAAAAATATTCGCTGTAAAAAATGATTACCCATCAGCTTTGAGTAATTTTAAATCTTGTCTTGAAATTCGGGAGAAGCTCCTGGGTAAATTTCACCCAGATATTGGGATTATTAAATATAATTACAGCTTAACTCTGATAAAAGTAAAAGAATTCAATGAAGCTGAAAATCTTTTAATGAGTGCATTAGAAATTAAGCAGAAAGAATTAGGGGACGAACATAAAACAATTGCAATGATTTATAACTTTTTGGGGAAAATAAATGATTTGACAGCCAAACCATTAATTGCTGTCAACTATTATAGACGGGCGTTGAATATGTTGGATAATTTAGCAGAATCTTTCGATTTGACATATTTGTACACTTCTTTGGCGATTTGTCGGATTTACGTGGAAATGAAAATGTCACTGGAAGCAGATAATCATTTGGAAAAATTATTTAATTTAATTGAAACTCGGATTGGGTTTGATAATTTCCAGAAAAAGTCTTGTTATATTTATTTTAAAAGACATTTAGATGATGCAAAGGGTGAACATCTTTTTACTTTTTACGGAAGCTTTTTTGAATATGATATATTAGATTTATTTGAAATCCTCATTAAACATTTCAAAAACCATCAAAAGGTTATCGAAGCGATTGATATTTGGAAATATTTATCTATACAAAGTACGTAAAATTTTCAAAAATCTTAACATTAAATAAGATTAAACTGTGACTTGTATCAATACTGAACAATATAAGATTGCATAAATTAATTTTTTTTGTTTAACACTAAACTTACTGACATTTCATGTATACCTAAGGTGACCAGACGTCCCGCTTTTGGCGGGACAGTCCAGATTTTTCACGATTTATCCCGCGTTTTTCAAAAGTCCCGACTTTTAGAATTAAGTTAAATTTCACATTTATGAAAATCATTGTTTTGCATTCTAAGAATCCTACTGACTACTAAAAAATATTGCTTTTCTTACCCAGTTACATTGTATTTGTTTCTCAGATGATACACTTCGTGTTTGTACTGCGTGCTAGGAAGCTAATTAAACAAATAAATATTACAAATCTGCTACTTACCATAGAAAATTAAGGCAAGTAATTTATTTATATATTTCATAAATACATAAATTTTCTTAAACTTAGCTTAAAATACTCGTTGTTTTCGTCTAAAACAAATCAAAAGAATTTTTCTGTAATTAATCGCATCACACACTTTATTTATGCAAAACCATTGTTTGTTAAACCATTTAACGTGTCCAATAACTTAAGATTGAGCCATGATTGAATTTGAAACAATGGATAATTGTTCAACACTTTGGCGAATAAACATTTGAATTGAGTTTGAGCTCGATTAAATAGAATATCATATTCATAAGTTAGCAAGTTTATCTTTTTATCGCTAATGTCATAAATGGTTTCAGATAATTTACGAATATTTTTAAGTTTTTGGGGAAATTTCATAAAAATATCTTGGAGTTCCTCTTCTGTCATTTCATGATTTACAGAAATTAAATCGTTGATTTCCAATCGTTTTGATAAACTTTGAGAAATTGAGTTAATGTCAATTAGAAATTTTCCATTAATAATTTGCAACGATCTTGTTGAGCCACGATCACATGGACAAGTTTCACTGCTGAAAAGACATCTCTTCGCGCAACAGATACAAAACGCATGTCTACAACTTTCAAATATTACCTTCGCTATATTGCTCATTGAAATACGACATATCAAACATTCATTATCTTCTATATTTCACTAAAGCCGAAATTCAAATCCGGTATAAAAAATACTCTTTAAAACAACAATTCCACGAATCAAACCCGAATTACCAAATTAAAATCAATTCAAATCAATTGCTCGCGTCTGTGTGCGCAAATCCATATTACCATAATTCTGCACACAGACGCGAGAACAATCAACAAACAAACTGCCAGTCAGAGGTAAATGTCCTTCCCCCTCTGACTGGTCGAAACACTCGTAGTCTTCAATTTTATATTGAAAACAAAAAGTATATCACTGACCCTAATATTAAAAAAAATTTTGAAAGAAATATAAAAATAAAATTTTGCAAATATTTTAAGTTAATAAAACTAATAATATGTCAAGGAATAAAATATTATACAATTTTTTATATTTATAAATTGTACTTATGTTAAAAATCAAAAAATATTACCATATTATTTTTATTCTATATGAAAATTTTTGTTGATACCCCCCTCCTTCAAAGTTGTCCCGCTTTGCCCATCTAAAAATCTAGTCACCTAATCCTACCTTGAGCGGTCAAATGACCGCTTCAAAAAAAATATGTCGTTACATGTTAACAATGTTAACTTTCGCAAACGGGTGTATCATAGAAAAAGATTTTAGCCAATTGGATAGTAAACAAAATATTTTTTTCTATTTAGAAAAGTTTATTTACATTTTTGATTTTCAGTTCATTTTTTACAAATTATAGTATTTTGTATTGCACATTTTCCACATACGTATTTTTTACATTTTACACAAATTTTGTTTGTCTTATTTGACAAGATTTCCGCATAGATGAATCTAAAGCTGTATTTTTTGTTGTTTCTGATGAACATTCTTTTCGTAGTTTTAACTTCTTCTGATAATCGGTCCCAAGCTCTTCTGCCAATTAAAATAAAAATTCTTGCCATGATCTTCACCCATCGTTTCTTTGTATAAAATCCAAGCATATATCAGTTTACCACATACTTATTACCTACATCGGAAGCCAACCGATTACACCGAGGGAGAAGTGAGTACTGTGTGAATAAAACTCGGAACTAACACTTTTCGCCCCGGGGCGATTGATATTAGCAGCATTGCATACCCAACATTCTGAAATCTAAATTTGTTTTTTAAATATCACTTTAAAAACATCCAAATTGAATAACAATTATATTTTAAGTTCAATACGTCTGGAAATTAATCAAATACCTAATTAAAACAAGCCATTTAGCGAAAATTAAGTGATCGTTTTAACATAAACTTTAAGAACCGTTCAGGGTTAAAAGTTTTTATTATTCTTGTTAGTATACTTGGGTAAACCTTCGATTTTACATTTTGTGATTGGAAAATTGGCCCTCCTAATTTTTATATTTGAGAAAAATTTTCATGGTGAATTTGGTAATTGGATAACATAGTACCACAATTTGTTTAGTTATGGAGCTTATTCTCCGGCGAAACTAACCCCGGTGGCCATATCTAAGTCAAACGTCTGTTGAATCGTTGTTGAGGAGTTTCCTAAGCATGCATGATAGGAAAAAGTGAGCTCAATCTTCAAAGTAGATCGATGAAATGAAACGAATGTTTGAATGGAAATTTTTCAAAAAAGATCTCACTGTCGAATTAAACTAGAATGTCCAATCAATCAATCACGCTCTGGACATATGCCAAGCGGAGAAACCGAGCGCAGGATGCCACAGCGACAGACTCAATCACTCGACTGCGAACCCGGTGGATATGGTACAACAATAATTTCGATTACCTCAAAGATTAGCTCACCAAATATTTTCAAGAAATGAACGAAATTTTTTATCTTTACATATGTTTTCAGTGTGAGGTTGAGAATTGAAGTAGAGTCTATTACTTCTATTAAATTTCCGTTAAGTCAACGCCAATATGGCATAATTTTTAAGTAATTAATAAGTTTTAAAATGTATTCGCAATAGCTAGCTGTGTAGTTTCAAAGTTCAAAAACCCTAGTGGTGGGTTACAGGTGATCAAATGTTTATGATTTAGTGCTGTTACCCAGCGTAACCCAGAATACAACATTGTTTTCAACGTTGGTACTGTACCAAGGGGTTGAGTACTCGCAAAAAGTGAGCGCACCAAGGCACTATAATTGTCGAGCACTCTATGGGTCCACGGACTACCGTTAGAAGGTTTGTGTCCGATTTCCTCAGTCCCTTATCGAAATTGTTTTCCCAAACCCTCACACGCAAATTTTCATTCCTCAGGCAATCATATAACAAAATATCTCGTATACCAATTTAATGAACTACGAAAAATATACATCAACAAAAAAATTTAAATTGGCTCGTTGGTGGGGCTGGTTAATCCCGTCGCAGACGCTTGCGATGTTGACGATTTCGCCTGACGTTCATATTCGGCCAACCTGCCCTTCTTTAACTTCTCCCTAATGTTACGTCCTAGCCGCTTTCGCTTGGGTCTATTTTCAGCGGCTGGAGGGTATATCGCTGCCAGTTCGACGGTCAGCGGCGGATTTGTCTTGCCACGGCTTCGTGTACGAATTGCTCATTGCACTCGGTTTCGAGCGCGCGCACCTGTAATTTTAGTGCGCGGATCTCCATCTGATCTTGTGCGGCTTGTGTCTGCAGCTGGAGGATTTGTGCCGTCTTCTTTTTCATGTCCGCGGGACTAAACCAGGTGCCCTCGAACTCCCGGCACTTCCCTTTGAGTTTATCAACCCGGACTCGGAGTTCGTCGGCTTGTTTTTGTGCCTGTTCCCGGTCTTTACGCAGGTTTTCCAATAATTTGTACACTAAAACATAAAGGGATTTATTAATTGCATTCACACCAAAAGTGTTGAAACAAACAAGTAATAAAATTATTAATTAACATTAGTACTTTATCACTAAGACTTATTATAACCGCTAAACTTACAACTTGATTAAAAAAAAACTTTATTTAATAACGAACACCAGGCAATTACAATTATTTAAATTAATACATAAACAATACACAAAAGTTGATTAAATTAAGTCAATTGTCATATAGGTCGGCGAGAGATCACATTTGGCACTTGCGGGGCCTCCCTCTCTTTCGTGGGGGTGCCTCGGCCTCTTCCAGCTCCTCCAGAGACACTCCCTCTCTTTTGGCCCTGATCTGTAGTTCCAGTTTCTTGAGCCGAACCTGAGCAGCTTCTACGTCACTGGCCGTTTGATCGCGGGCCTCCTGCAGCGGGCCTCCTGGCTCCGTTTTTACCCACGTCGGGGCATCAGGTTCCGGGCCACTTCGGATAACAGGGCCGAAGTTATCGAGGTCCAAACCGCGATTCCAGTCGTGGATGCGGTACCAGATATACCGGGTACGGAGCCGGGTAATCATCTGCTGATCGGCTTCTCCTTCGCTAAAATCATCGGATTGAGACATTCCTGTAATGTAAAAATCAAGACACCTGTACAGACGAAGATGAATCTTAAGTTCAGGGCGACTTATCAAATGAAGCGATGATAAAAACATACAAAATTTTCATACTTAAAATAGGTCGTAATTTAATTATCAAATCTACTATAACTAATGCAAATAATTTTTACTTAAAATTCCAAATTTAAATCGACTAGCTTACCCTTTTAATTAATAAATTAAAGAAGAATTTTAACAACATTAAGTGTTAACGCGAGAAAATTTTTATCCTGTCCGATAATTTCCTAAAGGTCATTTTTGTTTTAATTAACTATTTTTAATTTTAATATTTTATGTACCACTAGTTGGTTATTTAAAAATTTTTATGTTAATTATTATTTATGTTAATTATTTCCTGGAAATTAGTAAATTACCACTGAATTCGGGTACATCAGGGGTGATAGGTATTAGTGGCGAGCTTAGTTTCTCGTTTACTTACCTCTCCCTTGGTTGTGCTCGTCATGAGTGGTACAATCGACTTTTATGTATTTAAGGCAATTCATTTATTTATCGTAAATTTTCAATTCTAGGAATGTTGGATGATAATCTTTCCTGGTTGGAGATGGATGAGCTTAGCTTTGGGAGATCATCATACGACTCCTTGTCAGGACTTATATTTTGGGTTCGTATTGGTTTTGTATTATAATTTGTTGATCATAATAAAAAAAAATTTTTGTCTTTTATCAATGGTAATTTAATTTTCTGGTAAACAAAATTACATGTTCACAATTCATTAAGGATTTAAAAGGGGTAGCTTATATGTTTGACAATGTACTCCCACCCATATTCCCAAGTAACCTAGATAGTCCTAATATTTTCTCCGGGGGGGGGGGGTGTTACTAAAAATAGATGTTAAAAATTTCATCGTTCTTATTGGATCAAAGGGGTTGATACTAAATTTAGTTATGGGGGGGGGGGGAAATCCTAAATCAATATTTTGATTAGATTTTGATTTTTGTAAATCATAATATACTAATAGGAATAACGATGTACTACTAATAATGTTAGTAATAATAATAATGGTGATTATGACTACTATAAGCCGCGGCTTATCTAAAAAAAATCAATCCGACATTCATAAAAATAGTATCGGCTTATACATAAGTACGGCTTATACACAAAATATATTAAATGAAAAGGTTATGCATTTTTAAAAAAATATTTGCCCACTAATAATTTTCCTTTTAATTTAAATTCTCGATTAATCAAAGCCATCAAATTCTTCTACTGATTCAGTATTGAAAAACTCAAGAATATCATTATAAGATGCTGGAATTTCTGATTCAATTTCGCTCTCGGATTCTTCTTCAAATTCTTCTTCGCTACAAGTGACCCTTATTGCCTCTTCATTTGAATATTCACAGATATTCGCAGCCTTAAATCCATTTTTAATGCAATCCACCGTTATTTCATCCCAGCATTCGTCGATCCACCGACATACTTCTGAATATGAGGCCTTTTTAATTTGTCCCGACTTAGTAAACGAATGATATCCATTGACCATCCAGTTCTCCATTTATCACGTATTTTTGATTTAAAGGATTTATTAACACTTAGATCCAGGGGTTGTAATTTTGATGTCAGGCCCCCGGGGATTACGACCAACTGGGAATATTTTCCCACATTATCTTTGACATCTTGCGTGATATGTGGCCGAGCTGAATCATATATTAAAACAGATTTATTGCAAAAAAATGAATTTTTGCGTTTACGCCAAATATTCTCTAACCAATAGTTAACAATACTTCCATCGACCCACCCTTTTTCGTTTGCAGTAACAATTACTCCTTTAGGAAAGACATCTTTAGGTATTGTTTTGCGCTTGAAAATCACTAAAGGTTTGCATTTTCCCCCGTTAGCTGTAACACACAAGACAACAGTGAAATTACACTTTTCACTGCCAGTTGTAGTAATTCTAACATCTGTGGATCCCTTTGTGTCAACCGTATATCCACTGGGCATATCGAAACTGATGGAAATTTCGTCCATATTACCGATCTGTTCGTGATTGACTCCATTGGTCGCATTTTTGACAAACTCGCCAAAAATAGCCATTTTTTCTACCCAATCGACTGGCAACTTTTGTCCTATAGATGTAGTAGCTCTTACAGTTAAATTATGTCGTTTCATGAACAGAAAACACCAACACTTGCTGCCATTAAAGTTGTTGATTTTTAAGTGTTTCGCCAATTCCTTCGCTTTCAAACGAATTCCAGTGGTCGTTACTCGTCTATTCTCATTGCGTATAGAGAGAATCCACGCTTTCAAATGCAGCTCTAATTCCGGCCAGAACTCTTTTCGAGAACGACGGCAACGCTTCTTCGGAGGCATCGCTTTAATAACAGGCTTTTGTTTTTTCCACCTCCGGATATTTGACTCATCTGTTCCAAACTCCTTAGCTGCTGCCGCATTGCCATACTCTTCTGAATATTTCACCGCTTCTAGTTTACGGTGATTGGGATAAGATTTTCGAGTCTTCTTTGCATTTCCAAAAATATTTTGCATTTTACCAGGGATTAAAGAAATTTTTATGATAAGATGGTATATATTTATTGCTGCACACACGTGTCAAATGGCAATTAAAACAAAAAGATTTTAAACCCGAAAATCGTATATGCCGATAAAATCGTAAAGTATCCAATAAATTACTAAAAAATCTAATAAATTATTAAAATATCCAATAAATCCTTAAACTATCCAAAGATTTATTAAACCATCTAAAGATTTATTAAAAAAATAAGAAAAAATGGCCTTTCAAATAAAAAAAACTTAGAAATATATTTTAAAACAAATAAAATCTTAATATAAAAATAAAAAATCTTTGCATTTTAAAATACCTAATATTTTTGACTTGTGGATCAATAAAAAACACTTACGCATGAAAACAACCAAAACTACGAAAATTTAACATTAAATATTAAAAAATAAAAAATAAAATAAAAAAAGAAAGGCAACTTTATTCTTTCAAATTGCTGACGTTTTTCCTTATTTTTTCAGGCCTTCCTCTTTTTTTCTTCAAGCTCATAATGTTAATTTCAATTAAATTCAAAAATTTCATTTCTTTTAAATATGCAAAACTATGCACGCATCTTATTTTTTTAATAAATCTTTGGATAGTTTAATAAATCTTTGGATGGTTTAATAAATCTTTGGATGGTTTAATAAATCTTTGGATGGGTTAATAATTTATTAGATATTTTAATAATTTATTGGATATTTTATTAAAATATTACTTAAAAACTTTACGGCTTATCCACGAGTCCGGCTTATCTAAGATAAAAAAAATTTTTTTAATATATGTGATTTAGAGAAACCGGTTTATGCACGAGTCCGGCTTATAGACAAGAACTTAGGGTAATAATAATAATAATAATAATAATAATAATAATAATAATAATAATAATAATAATAATAATAATAATAATAATAATAATAATAATAATAATAATAATAAGGAAAAGGATAATAATAATAATAATGATAACGATTATAATAATAATAATAAATATAATTATTTTCAATTTTTTAATTTATCATTTTAGCAAAATTTTTACATTCCTAATTCTAACGTCGTATACTTCAATGCAAGCTATTGTGGCTATTTGTACTTTATATATTTAGTGTCAAATATTAATTATAATTTATTATAATTTATTTCTACAATTATAATTTGTATTTATACCTATTTATAAATTATATTTCATAATACAAATTTACTTATAATTATTTATAATCCCTAATTTTATAGTTAAAACTTAAATTATTTAGGGTTTATATTCATAAACATTTTATATATAACTAATTATAATTTATAATTTTATATTTATAATTTATATTTTTATAGTCAAAGTCCTTATAATTTACCTTTCTATAACCAACATTGTTTCCTAATTATTTATGCTGGTAAAAATCTATCTGTAACTATTTGTAAGTTATGTTTTCAGAATTAATATACACATATAGTTTATATATAACTAGTTATAAGTTATATTTTTCAATCAAAATTTATATACCACTATTTCTGATCTATATTTTATAATTAAAATTTATCCATAACTATTAATAATTTATATTTTTAAGATCGATTTAATTTATATATAACATTTTATAATTATTTATAATTTATATTTTCATAATTAAAATTTTTACATAACTAATTATAATTTAGATTTTCAGGATTAAAATTCATACCTAAATATTTATAAGTCATATCTTTGTGGTTAAAATCTATCTACAATTATTACTAGGTTACATTTTTAAAGTTAACATATATATACAATTTATACAGAACTAGGTATCATTTATATTTTCTAATCTATATTAATGGTTTATTTTCATAGTTAAGATCTATCCATACTGTTTATAGGTGATGTTTTTAAGTTGAGATAATTACATATTTATCATTTACACAAATATTTTAGAGTGGGAACTCCGATCAATATAGATTTCTAATTTATTTTTGGAGAGTTAAATTTATAATATCTACATTTAAGTTGGACATATTAGACCTATAATTAATTCAAAGACCTACCCAGATTAAGTTCTACCTATACGTATGCCGAATATCTTTATCATTAAAATTACTTTGATTACAAATAAAATTTTATTTTTCGTTACTATAAAAATCTAAATTCGACAAACGTATAAGCATGACTGAAATTTTATTGCTGTTCAACCGACTACATTACTGAATTGTAGAATTGTATAAGTTTGGGTCTGAGTTCTACTCAAATTATGACCTTAGTTAATGATTTTAACTGTGTATTGCGTATAAAGTCGGGAAGAGTGTTTGCTTTCGCAACCCCACTGGGACCACTATGACAAACCTTAATGTTGTGTGGTAAGTCAACCATTTACGGCTGACCTCTAATAAATAGGAAGAGTCAGACGGAGGGTTTCATCGACTATACTCCATGGCAGGACCATGAAGTGGTTCGACCTCCGAAGGACCCGAACAAAAAGAAACATATAATATAAATAATGCATGTCTGCATGTCATCATAAAAGGTTTTTAAATTAGTTGGATGCAGGACTGACCAGAGGCGCAGGTACTCCAGTACGCCGCTGATCATTCATACATCACACAAAAAAAATAAAACGACTTTAGTTTCAACATAATTAATATTTTCAATCTATATAATTAATACTAGGTTACATAATGCATGAATAAAGAAATGAAGTACCAATACTAACTATTTGATTCTCGAACAAAATTTGGCATAAAGTGATTAAATTGTGACTGAAACGTGTCGGTATATATACCTATTTTTGTGTGTGCAAGTACACGTGTATGTATTGATGCATTAAAACAAACTCGAATTCTTTTTATTCCAGAATTTTCTATTTTGTAATTTTGATATTTTTAATGGCAATTTTAGTGCCATAATTTTTGTTTTTATTTTTAAATTTTTATTTTTTAATTATTTCTTGTTATATTTACGTCCATGATGGATTTGGAACGGTTCCAGAACATTCCATGTTAATTTTAATTTTTATTTTAACTGATGTTTTCTGAATTTCTTTTTAAGATTTTTTATTTTTATTACTAATTTATTTATTTTTCTAACTTTTATTGTTCTAGATGGCTTTTGTGATGGTCATCGCCATTTTTATGGAATGTTCTGGGTTTTTCTAGAATTTTTTACTGTTTTTACCGTCTTTTAAGTTATTCGAGTCTGTTTTTTGTAACTCTATGTTTCTTTTGTTATTTTTGAGTTAGGTTTTGCTCAACTTCTTGCGTTTGTATAATTTTATTTAATTTCTGTGTTTATATTTTTGTTGTTTTCTCTTTTAATTAATATTGTTTACTTGGTGTATTTTTTAATATTTAACTATACTTTTTGCTTTTTGCATGTTATGTACCTACGCATTCCAGTCACAAATTATAGTTTGGGTCTAGAAATCAGTTCTAGCCCAACACTAGCAATTTTGAATATTTTTCAAAAACCTCGCAGAACACAGGTTGGGAAACACTGATTTATGAGTTTTAACGTAGCTCAAGTAATATTTCGTTTCAATAAATTATTTTAACGCATTAGAAAATATATTTGAAGTGAATAAAATAGAAACGTAGGAAATTTTAATTTATTTGTCAATAAATATTATATTGGTTTCAGTTTAACAGGTAAAAATATGGATAAGAGAAAACGAGTTACGATAACGCTTCAACAGATGTTAGAAGTTATCCAAAAGTTGGAGAATGGGATGCCTGTATATGTGAAATAAAGCAAAAAACAGTTTCAGATATATTAAAAAATAAAGATAAGTTGAATGAATTTTCATTAACGTGTAAGATTTTCATTTTATGCCTCCCATCGAATACGAATGAAAACGGCTCGAGAAACTTTAGTTGAGGAAACACTGTTGAAATGGTATACACCAAACTCCACTTTTCCTATAATATAACAAAAAAATCAATAATCTTACATTATAGAAACATACATACTTACTTTGATTTCACGTTGATGTTCTCATTTATAGCTCAATGAGATACATCTTATATTATAGAAATCTGAAAAGTGGAAGGAAAATAAAAAAATGCACACAAGCACAACACATAATAAAAAACACATACAAACTTTTGATTCGTAAAATTGTAACGATGAGATACGTTTCTATAATAATTCTATTTTAGACAATTTTTAGAAAAAAAAGTTCGTTGAAAATTTTTTAAATTATATTTTTAATGAAAATATCAAGAGCAGAAAAATTACTTGTAAGCCATTTGTAAAATTTCTAAAATAAATTTCCAAAAAACATAATTGATTTTAAAATCATTGATTAAAAAAACAATTCAGTAGATGATAAATTGTTGCTTGATGATGATGATAAATAAATTGGTGAGTGATTTTACACGCCAACCACCACTATAGAGAACGTATCTCAGTGGTGTTTGGTGTACACATGGAGTTCCGGATGGATCTGTTGAACTGAAAGCTGTAGGAATTAAATTACCAGCACATATAAATCCACCATTAAATACAGTATTAAAGACTTATAGATTTGACATGCATTACATAGCGTAGAACAGGAGTGAACAGATCTCAGGTTACTTCTTCCCTACACCCAACATTGAGTTAATGGGCTCAGCACATCCAGTTCTAAACCTTCATGATGTCTGGGGCCGTGTGACAGCAGAGTCAGAACGAGTGTAACTTGAAGGAAGTGCATTGCTGCAATAAAGTAAGCTACATATCACCACATACCTACTGTACGCCCACTATCTGAAAGCGTTGCTAATAGTCTGTCTCGACTTATTTAATCGGCTACAGTCTAAATTTGTTGAAGTTGATTAGAACAGTGACAGTCTATCAAATTTCTTTCTATTTATTTTTTCTTTGTTTTAAGCTAAAAGTTTGAATGAAATCAGCGAGCGTAGAATAGTGAGAGCACCAACTATAGAATATTGTAATTGCTATTTTGCGGAAATCCACAACCTGTGAGGGTAAACCACGCGCAGAGAGGTAGACAAGGGAAGTGGTGATAAAAAAGGATAATGTGTGCGAATGACCTTTATGGACAATAACTAAACAAATATATTGGAATGGTGTTAGTGCTCTAATCTAAGAAATCGAAAACTCAGATTAGCAGAATATATAAAATACAAAATGCTATTAAAAGCTCAAAAAACTTTGGAGAATGACTAGAAATTACTTTTTAGCGAAGATCGAGACATAGAGTAGCTGACTAATAAAAAATCTCGTCGAGAAAAGAAGTAATTGATGATGTTTTCAAGGGTTAGGTCATTTCAAACACCTTAGGTATCGACGATAAATGTCGTTGATATTATAACATTTATTGATGCTTCATCAGATACCGAAATCCAACATTTTTTAATTATAAAAAAGCGCCAGTTTCACATAGCACTAGACTGATAGTTGCTGATACTGTCAGGTTATATTATTGATATGAAATAACGATAAACAATGCAATTTGTTACTAGAAAAAAATGTCGACAGTGCGAAATTTTTTTGGAACCAATTATTATATTTTGGATGTACTTAGTTCGGTTTCAAACAGTGATCAGACGTTAGCGATTTGACACGACACCACTTCTCTTTCTTGAATTGCATATAGTTACATCACACATACACACACAACGCACTTATATTTGATCAAACTGGCAAATCTAAATAAAATACTTTAAAATATACGTACTTTTTCTAAAAATCATCATTTTCATTTGGTAATTTATCTCGAATTCAAATTATAATTCCTATTGGACCTTTATTCATTGGTCACTGAAGTCAGACAAACAACTGTTAATTTATCATTTCATCGACAAACCCAAATATTAATATAAAAGCAAACAATATTTATTTCTAAAACAATACAATAATAACACGAGTCGGTTTGAAATTTATTCTACTTGTTTAATACAAACAGCACTCAAAATAAACAACAACCAAATCACAGATTTATAATGTTACAATTCCTCGTGGCTTAGAGTTCCGTAATCAGTAACTTGACTGCCAACAAACGTGTCGTAATGAGCAATAATCTCTTCAATTGTCAATTTTCCATCCTGGATTTATTAATTAGCCATTATAACTCCAATTATAATTCATTATTATCATCATCAAACCTCATTGGTATCAGCAATATGCATTAAATGTTTTGTTTCAGCATCGATTGGATCATAGCCCGTTGGCATTAGCCATTCACCAACTTCTATTTCATCGAGCTTTTTATCTTGGTTTTTATCTCGGTGATTATAAAACGTGTCTTCTTCTTGTTTCAACAAAGATTCCTCGGGGTGATTATTGGGCCAAATGTCACCTATTTATATTTAAACAATGTCAGACGTGTGAATACCCAGGAACATGCATTGGATTCAATAAGTCACTTCAATCATGCAATACGAGTAATAAGGCCTTATAAGAATTGGAACATGCTCACACTTACTGATATACTCATTCAAATCGAGAAATCCGTCTTTGTTCTTATCCGATACCTCCATTGTTTCCTGGAATCAAAGAGCAATAGAAATGAGAATGATACAGATATTCATGGAAATTTTACTTGTATCACAATAGATTTCATTTTCGGATAATCTTCAGGATGTTGAAACATTAGAAATTCATTTCTATCGAGTTTTCCATCCTGATTTTCATCGGCTAATTTCCATTTGCGATCATCTTGTTCCTTCATTATGATCAAATTGGTTTTGGACACGTCATCAAGTAAATCAACTAAATAGGTTTTATGACATCATTTATAAGCGGCCTCATCATCAATTACATAATAAATATTTCCCCACATGGAAATTTGGGAAATAAATGGAACTTTTAATATCAATTATAAGTAACGGCAAAATTATCGCTCTTTTTAATTAATTAATTTTCAGTATAAAAAGCCAAATCAACTGTAAATAGAGGACTCAACACCTCCCCTAACCTTCCAAAACAAAATATATATATTTTAACCAAAAATCTATATAATTAATCAGAATAAATTAAATAATTAATTGCATTAAAAAATATTTAATTTTAAAAACATTAGTCATTTTGATTAAGAAAACAATTAATAAAATTAGTAATGATGATAATTACAGGTATTATGTAATAATTATTATGCAAAAGAGGGAAATCAACCTTGTAAACCGCCGTAAATTCCTTTTGAATATTCTTCATAATCCATAAGTGCATCTAATGAATTTGAAAAAATTGGAAATAATTTATCTCTTTCTCGTTCTTTGGATAATTTAGCAACAGCAGTCATCCATGATTCTAATTCTAGTACTGTAACAAATCCATCTTTATCCCTATCGACTTTTTCAATAATTAATTTTCTAATAAAAAATATTAAGAATTTTAAATATAAAATAAATTTACTTTAATCTTGATTTACTTTCTTCTGGAAGCAATTTGTCAAAGGTTTGAGATTCTTCTGTTCCTAAAAATGACTTGTGATCGATAGATGGATCGTGTTCTGGATTACTCAAATGGTTTTCTATTGAATTAACATCCTATAAATAAAATTAAAATTTTATTAATAATTGGATAATACTAAACTTTAATTCTATGACTATCAACTGATAATACGATGACAAGAATAAAAATACTTGAAAGAATTTTGGCAATAATCAACTGCATTTTAATAATGTCTTACAAGCAAACAGTATTTCTAAATGTTGAGACGTGTAAAGAATATAAAAGTCGCTAAATAATATTCCAAGTAATGAAGTTAATAAAACAAAATCAAAATAACAACTATTATTCAAAATTTAATTTAATAAGAAATTTAATAATAATTTTAATAGTTTTCAAATTTAATTTTTGGCAATAAATTGTCAGTTGTTAAAGAAAATAATTTAAAAGAAACTGCAATAAAAATTAATTAGCCATTTATTCCTATTCAGGCGCGTACGCAGGATGAATCCATGGGGGAGGATCAGAAAACATATTTTGTATATGTATTTTTATTTTTTCACGTAATTGCTAGCACTATTTACCAAATTATATTCAAATTATATTTCACTTTATTTCAATATAAAAACAATTACCTACAGGTATATTTTTTCTCAACTTTTTTATAGAAAATTGTAATGAAAACTAAACAAAAATTTATTAAGAAATATGAATAATAATTATACATTATAAGAAAAATTAATATAAAAATTTTATTAGAAAAAAAGTAATATACTATATACATATTAAAAATTATATAAGAAAAATTAATAAAAAATTAAGCAAGAAAAATTAATAGAAAATTATACATATGATGAATATCTTTGTATAAGAAAACTCAATTCATATATTAAAAATTATGTATTGTTTTCTTATAAAATAGAATAAAAATTGCATATTCAGCAAAAGGACTATTTTTTGAAAAAAATAAAAAGCGATATAAATTAAGACTGAAGTTCAAAGATTTTTCTATCCATAATTACCTAATCCAAGCGAATTTCTAATTTACGTGAACATTTTGCTAGTTCATCTAGAACTGCACCTGTAGAAATCGCGACATTACGATGAATATTAAGTAACGCTAATCCATTTAACCTATCTTCACTCATTGTGTTGCATAAATACGTTTTAAGTCGTCTCAATGTTGAAAAAGATCGTTCACTGCTTGATGTTGTAACTGGTAGTGTAGCAAATATTTTAAGTAATTTTCGAACAGTTGGGAAAATTGAATCGTCGCATGCTAAAAATGAATTATGAGCATTTTTTGATGTATTCGAAGAATTTAAAACATGGCGCCACCATAGCTTCAGCTCACCAATGCCCTCAACTATGCTACAGTTTGTAATACTATTATATTTTTCTAAAAGGATTTTTGCAGAATTTTCGTGCTCTGATGAAAAGTTTTGTTCATTTGGCAAAAGACACATAAAACTTTGAAATATATTTTTATGTTTCAGAAACCGATCGTGAATTTGCATCTTTGTAGAATCCACAAAAGGAATGAAGATGGCAATACGATAATACTCTTCAGGATTTTCAACTACAATGTTGCAGCGATGAACTTGTCTTCCGGTTAGACGAGGAATTCGTATTTCTACATTAAGTTCGTCACATATTTTCTTGACGTCACTGAAAATGGTATTAAATTGCTTTTCTATTTCGCATCGGGTTTGAAAATTTAAAAACGAGACTGTTTGGGTCCTGAAATTATTATTATTAGTAATAGAAAGTACATTATTACTATTTGACTACTCGTGTGAATTTTTTTAAAAAAATTTCGCCGAATTTCTTTTAAAAAAATACACGTTTGAAAATTTAACAACGCGACTTTTTGGGTCCTGTAATTATTATTATTAGTAATAGAAAGTACATTATTACTATTTTATATATATATATATATATATATATATATATATATATATATATATCGGCATTCGGAATATTTCTTAAATTGTTTTAAGTTTATATATTTATTAATTATAGTTTTTTATATTGTTGTTGGAATCATGGGGGGGGGTTAAACCCCCAGTAACCCCCCCTGCGTACGCGCATGTTCCTATTTATTTATACGCGCTTCGAATTAATAGGTTTCAATAAAATTATTACTTAGAATTTTATATCCGATTTATATTTAAATTTTAAAGAATTAATAATATTGTACAACTTTCAATTTTACACTCTTTAATTTTTAATTAATCCCTTTGAATTCCTCACTCTTATTTCATTCTTCGAACAGTTTTGTAGTCATGATTGAGTCGAGAGCTCATTTTACATGGCAACTCTCTTCGTCACAATCGATAATTAAATTTTATTCTTAAAAGAAGGGGGGAGAGATTCAATTATTTTGTTTTTGCTGAACTGACTGACATGTGGCTTATCAAGCTCAGAGAGTTTGCTCCTGAATTAATTTATATATATTATTCAATTAATTAATTAATTTGCATTTTAAAATAACTTTGCCTAAGGATCTCCAATTGATTTTATACGACTATATTTGTGCTCGACTCATGATTTGTCATCGCCTCATATCCAGTCTCACAAAAATATTAATTTTAAATAATTTTTCTATTTCAATTATTATTTTTGAATTTTGTTAAATTGTGCTTTTTACTATTTGGCACACAGTGTTTTATTCATTTAGATTTTAATTCAGATCAATCTAGACAACTGAAACACCACAAATCATAAGCATTCCAATGTTCACCAATACAAGCTCGGAACGATAACGGGCTGAAGATTTGATGTCTGGGCGGTTCCCGACAGAATCGGTTCGTTGATGGGTGGCAACTGAAACCCATGACCTGCAAAACTGGTCGACAGGCGTGACCCACTGTCGCTCTGATGGTGGATTGGGAACACGTTAGTTCCATACTGAATTGGGTATTCTCGTACCCTCTTTAGAATCTCGGCTTCGGTATAAACCTTGTGGAGCGCCTCCGATTGGGCCTTGATTGTTAACCGCTGACATCGGCTTTCTTCCAGGAGACTGTCTCGGCAGTGCTCCAACCTCAAGATTTTTGTCCTTTCTTCTTTAATCCGTGGCGGGGAGAACCACGTGCCTTCATACGTATCTATGCGTTTTTTGACAGCCCCTATGTAGATGTGGAGTAGGGATGTTAAACGAGCAACGGTTAACCGGTTTCCGGTTCGCAAACCGGTTCCCGGTTTTCGTATTTACGAACCGGAAACCGTTTCCCCAAATTTGTAGCACACACTATTGCATTCCGAGTTTGATCCGGAAATCGGTTAACAAAATAATAAATACAAGAAAAACCTGACGTTGACATTGACATGATGAATTTATGCATTTGACCTTTTGTTGATTTCGCACTTTCAAATTCCGCGTATGACATTTTTAGAGTGACCTTTAATCACCAGTGGCGTCACTCGGCTTAACGAACAATGATCGTTTTCTTTCTATTTACGAACAATACATTAATGCCTTCAGGGAATTCACCCCATATTTCTAGTACTATCACTGCCACGTGGTTTTACTAGATCTGTGTTTTAGGCTGTATACTCGTCTGGGTATCTGAGTAAATTTTTTGTCAAATTGGTACTAATCGTAATTTGTTAAAATATATGACATTTCGCAATTTCAAGTGTTTCTATCTAAAGTTTAGATATCTTCAATGTTATGTCAAATTAATGACATTTCGGGCATTTTAAATTGATATTATTAATAATTCCACCCTCGCGTTTGTGCCGACTGCCGATAGGCCTGATACAGACCAGCAATTAAGCGGTTTAGGGTTCTGGTAGAAATCCGCCAGCAACCGATTGTCGGATCAAGTCTAGTTTGCTCTGCAGTATGCCCTAGAGTATAGTCAAAACGATGACCGGTTTCAAACCGGGGTTTCAGAAACGGTTACCGGTTTCGTATAAAATCCGGTTTTCACAACCCTAATGTGGAGTTTCCGAATATCTTCATTCTTGTCCGCGCAAGAGAAGCACGGTCGGAGTTCTTTGTTCGATGAGCTGGGTACTGACATATCTATAAAGAAGAAATTTTTCGTCATAGTCGGGAAACAGTTATTTGGATATCCTAATGAAGTCAGATGGATTCATAAAAATGTCTCGGTAAATATCAGTTTTATGCGAAAGAAAAATTACAGATATCTTAATGAACTACCATATAGAGAAATCATGCAAGATCACTACCACTCTGGCTGGTTTCAGTCGATGAGGCACAGTGCTCAGAAAACAGGTTTGAAATTGAATTCTCAAGTTAAACTATTGTGGGAAAATCATAAACAAACATACGGTAACGCACATGCCCACCATACAAGCAAATATTAAATGTTAAATAATTATTATAGTTCTCTATTTCCTCTATTATCTCAATCATAGTTATCCTAAATTCGAGCTAGGAATGACAGGACAGAGTATAAGACATCAGTCGCAAAAACAATTTTTTCTTGACGACGGGTGATTGGGCAGGATTTGATCGAAACAAAAAACAAATTGATTAATTTAAATTATTTCTTCCCCTCAGCATCATGGTAATTTACTCCCTTTATTCGCTCGAAAATGTCGAAAAGTTGATTGAATTATAATCTAATTCTATTACGTAATTTGTGGCACTGTAAATGAAAGGATGTAAGACGCTAGAGTTCATACCGGCAATGCTTCTTGATGCAAATTGATGGAGTGGCTATGGGTTCGTCCTAAGCACCAACAATGGCGTCAATATTTTTGGGATGTTTAGAAAAGAAAATTGCCTCTTTTCAATATGAAAAACCAATTGTGTATCAAAGGTATGTTGATGATATTTTTCTGATATTTAAAAATAAGGAACATGTGAAACCTTTTTTGCATTACATGAATGGATTGCATAAGAACATTATATTCACATGTGAAACTGTGAAGGATTCATCCATATCATTTCTTCACTTGTTAATTAAACGTAAAGATGAACAATATGAGAGACAGAAATTTATAGAAAACCAACAGATACCAGCCTCTATACTACCCCAGAGAGTTTTTATGAATTTAAATATAAAAGAAATATGGTGAAAGGATTGGTTTATCGATCATGGTGCTTACTTTTAAAAATTCAGTAGAAGTGTAGATAAATTAGTTGAATTACTGGTGAAGAATAGTTACTCAAAACGGTTTTTATTGTTAACGTTGAAAGAAACTGTTGATAAATGTATGAATAATGCTAAGGATAGTAGTATGAATGAATGTAAATTTTTTCATCTGATTAAAAGTTTTAACTACCAATTTTTACTCTATCATGATTTCATTTAAAGTGTATATAATATTTTATTACCCATAAAAATTCTGAATTCAATTTAAAACAGTTCTGATTTCATTTGAAAAAATTCTGATTTCATTTGAAAAAATTCTGATTTCATTTGAAAAAAATCTGAATTCATTTGAAAAAAATCTGATTTCAATTGAAAAACGAATGATGTAGTGAACATTCAATTTAAAACAGTTCTGATTTCATTTGAAAAAATTCTGATTTCATTTGAAAAAATTCTGATTTCATTTGAAAAAAATCTGAATTCATTTGAAAAAAATCTGATTTCAATTGAAAAACGAATGATGTAGTGAACACTAACAAACAAGATGAGCCAAAATATACGATGGTATTGCTGTATTCTGAAGGTTATAAAGATTTCAAAAGAAAGATAATTAAACAGCTGGGTAAATTGAATTATAGAATTGTTTCAAAATCGTGCAAAGTACGTAGTATGTTTGTTAGTAAATCTCAAAAGTCGGTTGGATTGTGTTCGGATCTCGTTTATCAATTCACATGTAATGGGTGTAATGCCACATACATTGGAGAGACTTCCCGACATCTCTGTACTCGAGTTCAAGAGCACTGTCGACGAAGGGAGTGTCCAATATTAAGGATCATAATAAAGTCTGTATGAGAGAATTATGAATATTGAATTTTAAAATCTTATAAAAAAAATTGATAATTGTTTTGATCGTGTGATATGTGAAGCATTATTGATAAGAACTTTTAATCCTAAAATCAATGTGCAGAATGCAGTATATACGTGTGTGTTGAATGTTTTTAATTAAGTTTTTGTATGTTGATGTATATTGAATAATAGTTATGTTAAATAATTAAAAAAATATTTAAAAAAATATTTTTTAAAAGAATTTTAAAAGTTTAAAATAATATTGTTGAAAATTATTTTTGAAAATAATTATTTAAAATTGTTATTTATAATTTAAAAATTTATAGATTTTATTATTTGTTTTTAAATTATCAATATTGTATAGTTATTCATCCGTCGTGAATGTAAGTAAACTGATGATGATAGTGAAGCTATCGAAATATATAGTGAAAAAGATGCGCGAATGGCGATTTTTATTAATAAAATCTTTACCGTGTTTATTTAAGTATTTATTTAAATTAATGAAGTTATTGATTCATTTTTAGAAATGCATATTTTACAAAAATTATTACATTAAATGTCTCGACATTGAGTCGAGTTCTAATTTTTGTCCTGGTGAGACCAGTAATTGAAAATACGCGCTCAGCTGGGGTCGATGTAGGTTTTATTGTTAATAATGCGGAACATAGAATATTTTAATTGTCTTTCCTTTTTTATTATTATTTAAATAAATGAAATTATTTTCAGCAATGTGGAACTTTCTTCATTCTGCTTCTCAACATGAGTAATTGAAGCAATTGCATTCTCAAGCTGTTTCTGAAGTGGCAATTTATTGCAAACTTCAATATTTAGACTTTCTTCATATTCACTTTCAAAAGAGAATCATCATTTAGAATCACAGATGAATGTATTCTTTTAAAAATTTCTACTGTGTTGAAATGAAAATATCGTTGAATAGAAAACGTTTAATTTTATTACTTTAATTATTTACCCCAGTTTTGGATCGACACGGGTCATTTTAAGGAAACCAAATCGGCAGTACAATCTTGCAATAAGTTATATGATAATTTATTACCTGTTTCTATCAGGAATCAAGATTTTCCTAAATCACAATTCATCAGTACTTGCAAGGTAATATGGTCCAGAGCTTTGTAAATTGAATTATAAAATTAGACATATAACTTGATTTGCTTGCATGATTTATTAGGGTTTTTCAAATGGATTTTCTATTAATATCATTACAAATAGCTCATTCATACGAGAATCTCTTTGTTGAGGATACCTAAATGACAAATTATAAACAAATAAATAAAATTACTTGGGGGAAGATCGTCATGACAAACGGGACGATCTATGGGAACTCAGAAAAGAAAACGGAAGCAAAAAGAAATGAGAAACGAGGAAGAGGAAAGAAACAAAACAAATCAAACATGAAAATAAAACCAAGGTCAGCGCTAATTAAATAGTACAAAAAGGAAAAGGAAAAAATTATAAATATTGCGATAGCTGTCAAAGATAACTCGGTCGCAGGGAAAACTGGAAAATCATGTTGGAAAAAATGTTGGAATTGAAGATAAACTGAAGTGCCATAAATTGACGAGGTATAAAAGGAGGTGTCACAGCAGAAGCAGGCAGAGAAACTATAGAGAGGACGATTTAAAAAATTAAGAAGATGTGGGAGAATTGTATTAGCGAACAGTTTGGAGAAGCCATTGAGAGCACAATTTATAAGAAATATTTTAATAAAATTGAAACAGAGAAACTAAAAAGAAAACAGAATTAAAGAGAATCAGCAAGAGTTTATTCAGTTGATAATAGAATAAAGTTAGGCGAGTAAATCCAACTCAAAATCATAGAACAACCAGTTAAATTTACCAATTATTACACTCCTCAGTTGTGAGAAATTTGTCAAATCAAAGTTATACGAGTGTGCTATTCCTCACCATAGTATTGTAATAAGCACTGTATAATAGTTAGCTTGTTGAGTCAATTGTATCAGTGAGAACATATTTGTGATATTCAATAAAGTTTCCAGTTTTTAATTGTTATTTGTGGGTCAGTCAAAGACACGCTTGCAGTCAGAGTAAGAATTCTATTACTATCACCAACTCAATAACCCAACATCTTCAACAACAAGAATATTCATTACCAATAAACAATTCTAGAGTAATGGATTTAATTCATTCTTTTTATTAAAATGCCAAGAGAGAAACCATTATTGAATTAGATTCAATGAAAATGAATAAGAGAAAATTTTCTATAAATCTAGACAAATGGACAAGTAAAAAGAAATGATAAATATTTAAATATTAATGTACATCACTTGAAAAAAGATTTCAATTTGGGATTAGTATCAATAGTGGGTTCTTGTGGTGCTCAGAGAACATTAAAATTAGTATTTGAAACACTACAAAATTTTAACTTAAATTTAGAAACTGATATAATTGCAGCAACAAATGATGATGCTGCTGTTATGAAAAAATTTGACAAACTTTCATTTATAATTAATCAACTATACTATTTACACGCTATCCACTTAGCAGTTACTGACTTGTTATATAAATGGCTGAAGTCGAAGTAAATGTTTCAAGTGAAGAATAGGAATATGAAACCAAATATAACGACTCTTTCAATTCTCTTTATTTTGTTTGTAATACAGAACATACCATCCCCATTTTGTTTGACAATTACAAAACATCAGTTTCACAAGTTAGAAAAATTTGTAATTTTTTTAGAAAATCACCAGTAAGAAACAATATTTTTCAAAATTATATCAAACAAGAAAAAGGGAAGGAATTAAATTTAATTGTTGACTGCAAAACATGAACTCCGAACTTAGATTTGTTATTTGAGTCCCTAAAAACTATAACACCAAGCTCAGTAGTTAGTGAACGAGTATTTTCAATTTCAGGTAATATTTTGTCTAAAATAAGAGCAAAACTTAGCGACAGTTCAGAACATATTTTCTACTCCCCATTGTATTTTCTCTTCGAGTTCTAGACGGCCGATAGAAGGTCTTACGTCATTAATCATTTTCTATTTCTGCTTTCTACTTTTCTATTTTATTCAGCTATGGTCCTCATTTCTGGATGTTTTCTATGGTTTCTTTTCAAAATTTTGTGCAGGGATGCGCCCTTAATTTTCTGTCGTAAATCATTATGTGTTTTCTATAATATTTGTCGATAAATGTCGTTCCATATTTTCGGCGGTTCTTGTGAAAAATGTAACTTAATTCTTCAAAAATTTGAGTAGGGGTCTGCCCTTATTCCCAAGTTAATGAACATGTTTCCACACTTCCATAAAAATTTGAGCAGGGATCTGCCTGTATTTCTAATCCTGAACTATCGGATATCTTAACCATTCGTGGATTCTATAAGATTACCTAAACCTACTTTATCTACCGACAACTGGTCCTAACTATCCTATTATTACTCCTAAAAAATAAAAGTGACTGAGCCGTCCTATACTATCTAACTCTAAATAAGGCCCTAAACTATCGTAAATTGACTTTACCCTCTCCAACCGTTCATATCCCTATCTATATCCCCTAACCCGATGGACCCAACTGACGAAACATCTGTCGACTAACAGCACGTAGTGCCGCTTGTCCACAAACCTTCCCTAGCCCAGAGCATCGACAAATAAATATCATGAAAAACCAACCTACATTATAATATTATCCAAAAAAAAGACAAAAATATCATAAACAAGACTCAAGAATCAATTAAAAACAAATCCAATTAAAAATTTTATTCAATCCTACAAATTACATTTTTCATCATATAAATTTGTCATTAATAAAATCAAACTCATCGTACTCCTATTAAAATATTATTCCAAGTTAAAATTAAAATGAACAGACACAAAATTACTCAAACAAATTCAATTACTAAATCCTAAAAATTACATATTATTTCATATAAATTTATCATTAACATAAAATTAACAAAAATCAAATTTACCTCACCACGCATGCATAAACTGACAATCGAGAGTTACGGGATTTGAATTGTCTACTATAGCGATTTTCAGTTAACCAGTTGAGAGAGAAAATGAAATTTCACTCAGTATTTATACTGATTGAATTATACGCCTACGCATTCTCTGCTACTATATCCAATCAGAATGTGAGGCAATTCTGAATAATTTTTGTATACATGCATGAATGTGTGAAATTGTTTATTTTTTAATTTAATTAATCAAAATTCTAATTTTTATTAATTTTTAAGATTTATTTTTATAAATTCTATAATTTTAATTTAGTTTTACAAGTTTTATAATTTAAATAAGTTTAGTTAATTTTATTTTAGTTTCATTTATTTAAACAATTTGGTCTTATAAATTTTATAATCTAAATAATTTTGTTGGTTTTATTTTTAGTTTTCATTAAACAATTTAGTTTTATAAATTTTATGGTTTATCTAATTTTACTATTTTTATTCTACTTTTTATCATTTTATCCGTTTACTAGATATTTTATTTTAAATTTTACATTTATATATTTAAAAATTTTTCATATTATTAATTAATTTATTACCCATTATTTTATTTATTATTATTTTAATTTTTAGTTGTTAGATATTCCGAATGCGATATTTCTCCTAATGGTGTTAGTGATTGCGACCTTTATTTGCGTTCCTTTATTTTATTACTGGGGTCATATTTATCATCCATGTTAATTTGTATTGATTGGTGTTTTAATTTAACTTGGTGCGATTTTTATGTTATATATTTTTGATTCATTAAAACAAGCTCTCAATTCTCGGTTCTAGCCCAACACTTGATAACGTGTAGATCATTTTTTAGCATTTTGACTTTGGTAATTATTTTGTTTTTCTTTTATTTATAATTTGAAATAATTTATTTTTCCGTATTCGTTTTACGGCAAAAATTCGAAAATCGGCTAAAACGGTTTTTCGAAAAGTATTGTTTTCTATAAACCGTAAAATTGATAGTTAATATAATTTAAACTTAATTTTAATTTGAGTTTCTATAACTTCATTTAACTTTTAAAATATCCTAAATTCATTAAAGAAGTTAGATATCTTGTTGTTTTAATAATTTGGAATTGGCGGTTTTTGTGAATTAATTAAAACTTGTTATTTATAAATTCTTTGAATAAATATATATTGTTAGTTTCAAGATTTTTCTGCGAAATTTAAAGATGGATCTAAAGATGGATTTAACTGGCGACCACGCCGAAAATCAAAATATCAACGCCATTTCGAAATCGACAAAATCGCTAATGGAATGCCTATCGAAATCATGCCAAGACATGCTCACACTGAACATCAGGCGATATGATGGACGAGGTTTAAAAGAAGCCGAAGAATAGATCAGGGATATAAAAGAATAGTTGCTGACAAATGGGCAACGATTGACAAGCACTTTCGATGTGTTATTAGTGGCAGAAGCAAAGACATTGTGGAGAAACAGAAACAACAGATGTAAAAGCCAAAGCGTGGTTCTTAAATACGTTCACAATTACAAAATCAATAACTGACAAAATCAGAGAATTGGCAGCTATGGAACAGAAAGATGATAAAAGGTTTGCAGCTTTTGAGATACGGCTAAGAAAAGCTTTAGCTGAAGTTGTAAATTCAGGACGATCAGAAAAAGATATTGTTCAAGACCTCATCGCAAATAAAGCACGCGATGCGAGACTGAGGGAGATATTATTGACGAAACCAGAAACAAAATTTAAAGAAACGAGATTGTTGGAAAAAGACATAGTTTCACAGAAATATTTATTCACTACAAAAATCTAAACGGAACACACAATCGTTATACTATTTATAATACATTGAATTGCGTAATCTGCAAAAGGGANCAAAAGGGAGAATTATTAGTTTAAGTGATACTGTTGACACAGAAGACAAACATACTTACTTAATTTAGTTATAAAAGCATTCCCGCATCATTCAATAGATATAAAGGTCTAGTGACCTGGTTATGTAAGTAATTCTTTGGAAATTATTATATCATCTTACATCCCCCTCTATTTAAAACTTTTGATCCATTCTACATTTCGAATTATTTCTTTGCCTTGCTTATTCTTTAGAACATAGCTTCTGTCATGTCGTTTTCCAGTTATTTCATAAGGCCCTTCATAACGTTCATCCATCTTTCTAGTATTTTCTTTTTAACCAATACTTGGTCTCCAACTTCAAAATTCCTATAATTTTGTGTAATTAAATTCTTTTCTATGTTTTGTTTATGTTTAATTCCCTCCACGATCTCCCTTCTCCGATTATTAGCATCATTATTTTGTATATCCAAATTCTCTTTTTCCATCCATTGTCTACAAATATTCCGCCCAAATATTATTTCAGAGGGCGAAAATCCGGTTGTCTGTTGTATCGTAGCATTTAACATAAATTCCACATCTGGCAATATTTCTGCCCAATCTTTATGCCGTTTGTCTTTTAACGTAATTGCAATTGCATCCCTTATAGTTCTAAATTGCCTCTCAACTAAACCGTTTGTAGTATGATGATATGGGCTTGAATATATTATTGTAATATGATGCGTTTTCAACACTTCTAAAAGGAGTTGAGATTCAAATGTTTTTCCTCTATCGGAGTGAATTATTTTAGGGGCACCAAATTTCAAAATCCAATTTTCTCTTAAAATCTTTGCCGTCGTCTTTTCATCCTGATGAGCAACTGCCGTCAATGATATATACCTACTGAATTGATCAATTATAGCTAAAATATATTGTTTTCCATGAATTGTTTTCTTAAATGGTCCACAGAAATCAATAAATATCTCTTTGAAAACTTCATCTGTACTCTGTTTAATCAGCGGTTCTTTTGTTCATCTTGTCCACGTCTTCCGTTTCTGACACTGTTCACAATTTTCAATCACTCTTCTAACTTCATTTTCACTAATTTTCATTTTCATATTTTTCCGTGCATATTCGTAAATTTTTTTTACCCCTGCGTGACATAAGTCTTTATGTATATTAAAAATTACACCTTCATTATTTACTTTTATTTCTTGGTCCATATTTTCTATGGCCAATATTTTAGTTTTATTTTTATCTACCTTGGCGTTTTCATGAACTGTTTGGCACTGACTACATGAAGTACAGTCTTTCCTTGATAGGGCATCTGCGTTAGCATGCAATTCTCCTTTTCTGTATTCTAATTTGATATCTAGCCCACTTAAATAGTTAATCCATGTCTGGAATTGTGCTGTAATTGGCTTTTTTGTATTTATAATAAAGGTTATAGCTTTATGATCGGTTCTTAAAGTAAATCTTTTTCCATATAGATAGTGTTTGAAATGCTGAGTAAAATGATAGATTGCAAGCAATTCCTTTCGCGTAATGCAGTAACCGATTTCGTGCTTATTCATTGTCTTTGATCCATATGCAATAACTTGTTCTTGTCCATTACTACTCAACTGCGAAAGCACTCCCCCAATCGTATCGAAACTAGCATCTGTATCTAAAATAAAGGTTTTTCGTAAATCCGGAAATCCTAGTACTGGGGTAGACGTTAACGCTTTCTTTAGCGTGTTGAAATTTGTTTCACATTCTTCAGTCCATATAAGTTTATCTTTGTTAGACCCACATAACCTTTCTAATGGTCTTGCATACTTGGCGTAATCTTTAACAAATTTTCGATAATAATTTGTTAAGCCTAGAAAGCTTCTTAAACGTTTAATACATTTTGGTTTTTCATATTCTTGCATTGCTTTTATCTTTTCATAATCTGTCTTAATACCATTTTTATTTATAATGTGTCCCAAAAATTTTATTTCTAGTTTGTTAAAACAACATTTTTCTAAGCTTATTTTCAAACCAGCCTCTTGAATCTTTCGAAAAACTCTTTCTAGTCTTTTTTTATGTTCGATTTCATTATCTGCAAATATAAGGATATCGTCTAAATAAACAATTGCTTCTCTCCAATTAAGATCACCCAAAACTTGAGTCATTAATTTTTGAAAAGTTGCTGGAGCAGCTGCAATTCCAAAAGGCATTCGGTTAAAACAATATTGACCATCTTTTGTTGAAAATGCAGTCTTTATTTTTGATTCCTCTTCTAATTCCACTTGATAATAAGCATTACCAAGATCGATAGTGCTAAATATCTGTGCTCCATTTAGGATATCCATCATCTCTTCAATATTTGGTATTGGAAATCGAGGTCTCTCCGTAATTGCATTTAGTGCCCGAAAATCCAAACATATTCTAATATCTGATTTATTCTTTTTTAACACACATACCAATGGGCTATTCCACACCGAGTCACATTTTTTTATAATTCCTGCTTCTTCCATGTCTTTTAGCATGTCTTGTATTTTGTGAGCAATATGAATCGGCTGACGTCTAGGATTAATTGTCACTGGGCTACCTCTAGTAACTATCTTATGTTTAATTAACTGTGTTTTTCCTACATCCCATTTATTTTTCATGAATATATCCGAAAATTCTTTAAGTAATTTATTAATCGTTGGGTCGATAATTCCTTTCAAATTGTTTTCCTCTAAATTCATTAATTGATTTTTTAATTTTACTTTAGTTACTGCCTGTAATTTAATATCAAAACAATTCATCATTTCTACGCCTGCAATTACGCTCGGGTTAATCTTATTTGCCACAAAGAATCTTATTACCAATTCTAATCCCGAAATTCTCACTTTTAGTAATATTGTTCCTATGATTTTAAGTGTGCTCTCGTTTGCACATGTAACCATAATATTGGATTCCCCTATTTTATCACGCATCTTTAATTTACTAACAACATCTTCGCTAATCACGTTTATTCTAGCCCCGGTATCCAAAAGACAATCAACTTTTATTTTATTTTCCAGCCAAATACCTACACTAGGTCTGCCATTCATTCTTTCGTAAACGAATTTAGGTGCAAAAGGTCTTTCTTTATTTTCATTAACTTTATTATTAATTATATCGATACTCATAATCTTATCAATTTTGTTATTAATTTCATAAAAACTATATTCAAAATAATTTTCAAAGTCAAAACATTCACAATCATTCATAATTACATCATTAATTTTTAAATCATCTTTAAATTCATTCATTACGGAAATCTTGAAATCACAAGCATTCAAATTCAAACATTCTGTGTCAACAATATACTTACTTAAACCAAATTTATGGCTCCTAGCAACTCCCTTGAAACTGGAGCCTCCCCTTTTAGCTGTTCGCAATCTTTTTGCATGTCATCCTGTTGAATCAGCTCTCCTTCCTCGTATTCGTAGTCGTATATCGCATTGCATTGTCTTCGATGTGGTCCTCTGTCTGAAGATTGGTTTCTGCTTTGATATTGTCCTCTGGATCCAAATTGTTTTTGGTTTCTATCATAATTTCTTCCGTTGTAATATGCTTCTGTTTTAACTGAATTTCTTCTGATGTCCCAACATTGATGCTTGAAATGACCATTTTTGGAACATTGAGAGCATTTTACGTTTGGGCATTCTGCTCGAATATGTCCTTGCTCTCCACACGCCCAACATCTCTGCAGTTTAAATCGCCTGGTCCCGTTCTTCCAGTCACTTTTATTTGGCATATTGAAGTTCGCGGCCTCATTGGTTCTAGAGTTAGAAAATATTGGCGTCTTATTCTGTTGGTACAACTGAGTTTTTCTCGGACTTTTGACTGTCTCCGCATATGATTTATTTTCATGTAGAGAAGCTAATGATTGCTCACTTGAAAGCTCTTTTTGAATTTCTTCCATTCTTGATATCACTTCTTTGGCCTTATCTACTGATTTAACTTCTCTTAATTTCAATTCTTTTTTTGTTTCCATATCTTCCATTGCATTCTGCATTAAAAATAACATTAATGCCGGTTTTGTTAATTTGTGTCGAAGAACATTGTCGACGAGCTTTTCCACTTTATTGAAAAATTCGGTGCACGAGTCATTTCCTTTTCGATATCTTAAAGCTGCGTCTAGATCCATGGCTAGATTTTTCCTTGGCTCGAACGCTTTTCTTAATCTTTCTTCATAGCCTGAATAATCGCTCTGTACTTCTTCATATTTCTGGATCAACTCTACCGACAGAAAGGCCTTGGTAAAAATTTCTTGAGTTTCTTGCGGTTGTTGAGTGAATTCGAAAAATCTCTTCAATTCCAAAATAAAAATTTCTAAATCACCATTTGGCAGCAATTGATTAGGTGGCTTGATATAGTTCTGGAGTCCTGGCGTGGTCGCCATGTTGGAAAAAGACATAGTTTCACAGAAATATTTATTCACTACAAAAATCTAAACGGAACACACAATCGTTATACTATTTATAATACATTGAATTGCGTAATCTACAAAAGGGAGAATTATTAGTTTAAGTGATACTGTTGACACAGAAGACAAACATACTTACTTAATTTAGTTATAAAAGCATTCCCGCATCATTCAATAGATATAAAGGTCTAGTGACCTGGTTATGTAAGTAATTCTTTGGAAATTATTATATCATCTTACAGAGATCATTGGCGAAAATTTTTGAAAATAACAAAAATGGAAACGATAAAACAGAATTTATAAAAGCAATCGGCCAAAGAACATACGCTAGCGTGACTGAGGGAGGGAAGATGAGAATTCAAAAGAATACCCAAGATCCCATGTCTACATCATCACAAAGAAGACTATCAGAAGACCCATTTAGTCACCACAGATCAAGAAGAGACGAACATCCTATACGCGGACCAATACAATACGAAGGAAATAACCATGGTCGTCGAGAACAATCTCCAAGAGAACAATTCTTGAGAAATACGAGAATCCCGAATAGCTCAGAAAGGAAGCTGCCAACAATATCCATGAAGAATATTGCAAGGAGGCTGCACAACGAAAGTAGGGACTACCACAAGCATAGGTCCCAAAATTAACAGTAGGTGATTGTTTTTGCTGTGGCGAAAGGGGACATAGAAGGTATGAGTGTCCACTGGGAAATAAATGCCTGATATGTGACAAGGAAGGACACGGGTTTCGAGATTGTTTTTCGTTACGGAAAGATGTTCCACACCGATATCAAAGAATAGCGTGCATAGAAGAAGAAGATTCAAAATCTGAAACAAGAGATTACAGCGAGAACAGCCAGGATTTCAGAATGGATCACAGCAATATGGAAGATAGATTCAATGTCCCTGAGAAATATACTATATTGAGAGAAGATGGAAAAAACATCAGCGACTCCATGGGTTTCATTTCGTCGGTGGAGTCAAGACAATAAATTGTGAAATAAGAAATGAACGACGAAGAGACGAGGCAGAAGAAGAGATGTACCAGACGAAAGATGGAAGAAATTGGAGTAAAATATTGTTGAATAATACCGAAACAGAGATGTTATGGGATTCTGGAGCATCAGTAACAGTCATGAGCAAGAATTTGTGGGAGAAAATAAGCAAACCAGAACTTAAACGTAGTATGATATTATTGTGCGGAGTTTTTCCAACTGGAGGTGAAGAAGCATTGGGATACATGACTATACCGGCCACATGGAATCAGAAGACCAAAATAATCACAGTAGTAGTGGTAAAAGAAATCAAACCCGAATTCATAGGGGGCAATGATACAATGAAAGAGTTTGGAGTAAAGTTAATGAAAATCAATAATATAGAAACGTCATTGATAAACAAATTTTACGCTGATGAAGAAAGAATAAATAAAGCACTAGTGGCGATGGCAGGTGAGAATAATAAAGATATTGAAGGAATGATCAGGGAATACGGCGGAATTTTTATGGCATCGAAATTCGATCTGGGATTTACAAACTTAGTTCGACATGAGATGCGGATAACAGGAGGCCCAATAATGCAACATCCTCGACGTCAACCAATGCACATGGAGAAAAGGATTGAAGAACTGATAAAAGAGTTAACGAAAGCAAATGTTATTCGGTGTTGCAAGAGTCCTTGGAATGCCCCGTTAGTGTTAGTAGGGAAGAAAGATGGATCTATCAGGATGTGTGTAGATTATCGTGGATTAAATTCCATAACAGAAAAGAGTCATTTCCTATGCCTAACACCAAATTCTTACTAGACTGTCTCGCGAATGCAAAAGTATTTTCGTCAATCGATTTAGGTCAGGCGTATTATCAAGTGGAGTTGGCTCCAGAAATTCAAGAGATGACTGCATTCAGTACAAGAGAAGGACAATTTTGCTTCAATAGACTACCGTTTGGCTTAGCAACAGCTCCTGCGACATTCCAGAGACTGATGCACACAGTGCTAGAAGGAATGCTATTCAAGGGAGTAGTAGTTTATCTAGATGATATCTTGGTATATGGTAAAAGTCAAAAAGACCATGATGAGCTATTAAGGGAAATATTCAGAAGAATTCAAGTGGCAGGACTGAAGATAAATCCAGAAAAATGCAAATTCAATAAAACAGAATTGTGTTTCCTTGGTCACACAATTAACGAGAAGGGTATCCAGACAAACAGGAAGAAAGTGGAAGAGATCGAGAAAGCAGAAGTACCAAAATGTTCAAAACAATTGAGATAGTTTCTCGGATTAACGAACTACTATAGAAGATTCATCAAAGACTATGCCAAAATCGCCGAACCATTATACGCTGCAACATCTGGATGCGATAAAGATATAAATTGGACTAAAGAATGCAATGAGAGCTTCCAAACTCTGAAGAGACGGTTGTGCGAAGCACCTATCCTTGATTTTCCAAGAGAAGAAGGGACTTTTATCTTAGACACAGACGCTAGTTTCGGAGCCATTGGTGCAGTTTTGAGTCAAATTACAGAAGATGGAGAAGAATCTGTCATAGCTTATGGCTCGAGACATATGTCATCACATGAAAAGGGATACTGTGTAACCAGGAAAGAACTGCTCGCCGTACATGAATACGTCATGCATTTTAGAGAATATCTGTACGAGAAAAAATTCATAATTCGCACCTACCACAAAGCATTGGTTTTCATGAACACTACAAAAACGCCAATCAGTCCGCAATTCCAAACATTGTTAGCTAATCTGTCGGAATATGATTTTGAACTAAAATATCGGAAAGGCGAAGAACACTCAAATGCAGATGGACTATCAAGATTAAAAAGTATGGTTTGCACCCAGTGTCAAACAAGGCATGAAGAAGCTAAGGAAGGAAAATCAAAGATTATATATATATATATATATATATATATATATATATATATATATATATATATATATATATATATATACTATCCAAAGAACAGAAGCTATGGAAAAAGTATGGGAACAACAACAAAAGGACATTCGGTTTCGAGAGCTGCGAGAGATATTGGAAAATGGATGTACACGGGAGAAAAAGAATTGTTTTCTTTTTAACGTAAAAACACACACAAATTTGTTGAGGTCTCGAAAATCGGGAACACTCAACTTACTGGTTCTTATATATATCAAAACAAAGACGAATATATATGTAATAAAATGTATTGAATATAAAATTTACCAAATAAAATCCAGTTACAATTCTGAAAAAGTTGGTATTTGTTTATCAATTTATTCAACTCAAAATGCGTGCAAAAGAAGTATATGTATTGTTATTTGTTGTGTGTGCGTGTTGTGTCTTAGCAAGCTTTTATTATTTGTGAATCGTTTTGTGCTGATTCAAATGATTGAATTATCCTCAGGATTTACCTTCGAATATAAAATCTTTGCGCTATTTTTGGGCGACTAAAACTAATTTGTTGTCGCTATTTATACTATTTTTTGCGGACAGCTGTTGTTAATTTACATACTTAAAATTAAATTGATTATTATTTTCTTAAGATTATTATTATTTTCTAGTTTTATTTTCTTATTCTAAAATTGATTATTTATTTAAAGTGTTGTTATTTTTGTTGAAATTTCCCAGCTGTTCTAAGCCAACTGTTCTAAAAAATAAAATCTAGAAATTCAATTAATTGAAGTTTACAATTAAAAATTGAATTTTTGAAATTTATTGTTATTAATTTGAAATATCAAATTAAAATTATTAGAATATTTTTCCCTTGTATATAATTAAGATGTTAACTAATAAAATCTATTAAATACATACACCCGATAAAATATTAACATTCTACATAAATATTCAAACGGAAAATAAGATAAAATATACATATGAATATTCAGACGGAAAATAAGATAAAATATACATGGATTGTCACAATTGTTAATAAGATAGAATAGTCAATTATATTTACACAATTGTTGATAAGATTGAATATGCATAGTTTGCTCGACGATTTAGTCAGTTTTCAGATTGCTGGATTGTCTTTGGGTTGAATTGATTTGCTTGAAATTGGGTTGTTTGTTAGAATATTTATCTATCTGCGCTCTTCGGCGTACACATTTACTCTATATTTTTTGGGCCCTGTCCTGTAGTATTTGTCTAGGGTAAATGTAGTGATGGGCCTACCCTCATCATCTAACATTCCTCCCTGGGCCGTTAAGATAATGTCCGCATTATCTCTTATACTGCGTACCAGCTCGATTTCGCTGTCTCTTATCAGCATCCTCGTTTTGTTGAACCCTTTTGCCAATGCGAGATTTAATGTGTCGCCATCATTTATACGCCTTCCAAAATGTCGGGTCAATTCCTTTTCTGTAATCTGCTCCTTCTCCTTGGGTATGATAAAATTGGGTTCCTCCTCGATTGCGATATCTGGTTCTGGTCCTAATTCGTCTATATCCATATTTTCCTCCTCTTGCTCGTTGATTGAGAAGTATTCCTCATCAGAGTCGAGGTCGCATTCCATTAGTTTTCCTGGATGGAATTTTGGTTCCTGTAATTCCAGTTTGACTGTTGCTTCAGGTATTCGTATTTTCTCCTCTTCGATGAATATTAAGTCGTCATCGCTTTCCATTAATTCATTTTCGAAAGTCCTGCGTGTCCCATCTTTATTAAATTTCAATTCGATTTGCGATGGTTCTATATAAATGTCTTCTTCATCGTCCGACATATCTTCCAGACTACTTTCTTTAATGGGATATAATTGATCTTTCATTTGTTGTTCACTGAAGGCTTCTGAATCCCATTTAACAACTTCTTCCCATTGATTTTCTACGATTGCGTATATTACTTTGACGATCATTGTGGTTTGCCATGCTGGAAATGGTTCTGGTTCACGCAGCATTCTATTTATGCGTTTATCTTTGTCCCACCTTTTGTGATGTCTGATTACCTGGTATGCCAGGTTGGACAATTTTATCTTGTGTGGCGCAACGTTTTTGACGTACGAGCACATAAATATATCTTCCGACATTTCTCTAACTCCCATAACATTATAGAGATCTAATGTGAGAGCTTTGAGTTTTCCGATGATGTCGAATCCTACGACTATTTTTCCGCAAAGTAACTGTTGGATTTCGACCAGTGCTTCGTATTCATCTTTATTTCCGATGATATTTTCCTTGTTGGCCTTTGTCTTCTCTGGATAATAATGTAGGATTTTCGTTCTAGGTGTAATTTTCTCATCAAATATTGTTACACCCTTAAAATTCCGTATGCTGACTTCTACTAGCCTTAAGTTATTGTTGATGTCGCATACTAATTTTGCATCTACAAACATTATCAGATGATGTCTCTCCGCCGTGGATAATTCTTTGTGGGTAAATGACATTTTTCTTCTGATGAAATCTCCATGCATATAAATGTTTGACTTGATGAGTTCCAACTGCTGAAATGGATTTGGGATAGTGGGTATGTATAATATTTCGATCGCTATGACACAGGGTAGGCTGTTCATTTGGACTATCAATTCATTGTAGTCGTTTGGGACACTCCGATCATTTTTTGTAGTTTTTATTGTTATGGTGCAATTGCTCGTGGTGATTATTGGTATCCTCTGTTGGCATATTGCTACCTCTGTTTTTGTGATGTGAAATAAAATTCTATGGGGCACTTTCTTTCCAGCTCTTGCAGCCTCCTCTGCATTGGGGAATTTGTCATACGCTCCGATTAATTCTCTTAATTTGACTCTTCTTGCTTCGTTAAATTTGATAAGATGCAATTCCCTTTCTTCTATCTCGATTTTCATATCATTAGGAATGCATACTTGGTTGGGGAAACTTCTAATAGTAATGGGAGTGCCATCTGTGCTGATCTTATTTTGCAGGTTTTTATAGAAACTGTGGTAGTGTTTCTGTAACATCGGCACATATTGCCTTATTTTCTGAGTTTCAGGATTTCGCTGAGGTTTTGTTCTTTGAGAATGCATGTGAACTGACGTATGTGGGTGCATTGATTTGTTTGAATAAAGACGATTATTTTCTTGTCGATTGGATTGATTAGATTGGCTGATTTGATTTTGGGTTATTGGAGGATCGATTTGATTAGACTGATTTATTTGGAGATTGATTTGATTGAATTGATTCGATAAACTTCTTATTACTATTCTAAAAACAAATAATAAATAATTATGCTTGTTGCGCATTTGAGGTTTAACCTTATACGCAGTTATATAAATATTAATATATATACTTTTATTATATATCATTGACCAATTTATGTAATTAAAATTTTTTAAGTTATTATACCAGTGTGGACAGAGTATATTGTCCAGGGATATATTTGTCCAAGTGAAAATGCCCTGGTGCTTCTTTGACCAGTCGGTGCCGATACCGCTGCCTTTTCCACTTGTACTTTTTATAAACTTGTACACTAGTGACAATTGCTAAAATCGCGAATGATACTACACTTGTAGCTATTACATAAAAGGGCCATTGTGATTTACTTGCTTTCTTTTGAAAGACTTGTAATTCGTTCCAATTATTTATAACTATCGGTTTTCCTGTAGGTAATTTTATCAGTTTCCTATCAGACTGTCTTGGATTTTTCATTATTAATTTTTTATATATTTGTCTAACCGCTTTAAATGTCGTTTTCCTATACATATTCGTTATCGTTTGTGATATAGGATGTGTGGGTGTTGAATTTATAGTAGTTGTTTTTCTGGTTGTTGATATCTTCTTTCTTTTTGGTTTTCTTATTCTAAGTCTGTTTATTTTTGTAGTTTTTATTCTTTTGCACCTTATCTGTGATGTGTCAATTAATGTATTCCATTGTGCACAAAGTGTGTACTTGGTGTTGGGTTGTAGATCTCTGAATTCGACACTATCTCCTCTTTCAAATTCGTTAGTTGATCTATTTTCAATTTTTTTCATAAGAGTGGGTATATTATCCCCAGTTTCTAGATACAGGTCTCTTATTGGTGATTTATTTAAGTTATATACTCTAATTTTATATGGTGAAATGTTGATTAAAATATCTTCAGCCATGTATTCTACTGAGTGTATGTTCTCGTTTTCTACTTCAGCTGATTTACACAACCCTATAATTGTTAAAAATGTCGCTGCCATCATCAGTGCTTTTTGTGATCGTAATCCATATTTGTGAGGTGGTTTTTCTACTAACTCTGTTTCTGCTAATTTGCATCTGTTAACATGTACTATTATAGGATCCTCATTTTTATGTTTTTGTAAATGCAGATTTTCATGTACTACCTTTACTACCTCGTATGGTCCTTTAAATGGTCTTGCTAATTTAGTTGTTTTGCCTTTACCTACTTGTGGAGACATAAGTCTAACCTTATCTCCCACTTTAAAATTATGAGGTTTGCTATTTTTATCGTAATCTGCCTTATATTGTTCTTGTCTAAATTTAACTTTTAAATTTGCAACTTTGTATACATCTTGTAGTCTCTCTTGCATTAATGTTACATAATCTGGTGTATCTAAATATTGTGATACTCGAGGTTCAAATATTGTATCAATCGGTGTCGTAGGCTCTCTTAGGAACATTAAAAAATATGGTGAATATCCCGTTGTCTCGTTTGGTGTGATATTATGAATGTATGTGCATTGATTAACGTATTCATCCCAATCATTTTGGTTTTTTCCCACAAACACGGCTAACCTACTTAGCAATGTCCCATTGAATCTTTCCACTAAGCCATCAGTTTGAGGGTGGTATGCTGTTGTGTTGATTTTATGCATGTTAAATATGTTAGCTACTCTTTTTATAGTTTCACTCATGAAATTTTTTCCTTTATCTGTTAATAATTTTCTCGGTGTACCGATTTTAAAGATTATCTTTTCTACAAGTAGTTTGGCTACTGTTTCTGCTGTTTCATCTTTAGTGGGAAATGCCTCTGCCCATTTGGTGAAATAATCGCTAAAAACTAGTATGTGCTTATTCCCATTAATTGTTGTGGGTAGTTTACACAAAAAATCCATTGCGCACAGTTCCATTGGTGATGTTGTAGCTGGGATCGGATGTAACGGTGCTTTAGTCTTTGTTCCTGTATTTTTTCTGGTTGCGCATATTGTGCATGCATTACACCATCTCTTGACATCTTTTTTTAAATCTTCCCAATAATATTTTTGCATCAACCTGCTTGCTGTTTTCCTACTTGATAAATGACCTCCTAAAGCACCATCGTGATATTGTAATAGAAGAATTTGTCTTAATCTTTGTGGTACTACTATTAATTGTTTACCGCTAAAATCCTCAATAACAACTAACTTCTTACAGATTTTATATTTTTGGTTAGTTCCCTTTTTTATTTCTTCTCTTATTTTGAAGAGGTCTGGGTCTTTCATTTGTTCCTCATATATTTCTATTGGTTTTTCAGTTACTAATGCAAAAACTTCTAGTGCTCCCAACTCTGGAATTCGTGATAATGCATCTGCATTCCTGTTTATTCTGCCTGGTTTGTATACAATCTTTATGTGCATGTCTTGTATTTTCATTGCCCACTTTAACAATCTGCTAGATGTATCTTTATGTTTCCATAACCCTTCTAATGGTTTATGGTCTGTTCTAATCACTACCTCAGTTCCATATATGTATGGCTTGAATTGTTTTAATGCAAAAACTATAGCATAACATTCCTTCTCAATTGTTGAGTACCTAATCTGTGCTCCTTTTAATGTTTTGCTTGCATAAGCTATTACATAATCTTTACCCTTTTCTTCTTCTTGTCCTAAGACTGCCCCTACGGCCTTCCCGCTGGCGTCTGTCATGACAATAAACTGTTTTTTAAAGTCTGGGTATCTTAGTATTGGTGCTGTTATTAATTTTTCTTTTAGTTGATCAAAAGCTTTTTGATGTTCATCTTTCCATTTCTTTTGTGGCTTGTTAATTTTATCGTTAATTTCCTGTACTATTAACACTCCCTTACTCTCTCCCTTTGTTTTGACTCCTTTTGTTAATTCGATTAGTGGTGCTGCTATTTTTGCATAATCTTGTATGAATTTACGATAATATCCTGTGAGACCTAAAAACCCCTGTACTTGTTGTAATGTTTTTGGAACTGGAAATTTTTTAACTACTTCAATTTTATCGGGGTTAGGTATTATACCATCTACTGTAACTATATGTCCTAAAAATAATGCTGAAGGTTCTGCCCATTTACATTTAGTGGGTTTTATTTTGATTCTTGCTTTTCTCAATCTTTGTAATACATTTGCTATATCTTTTAAGTGTTCCTCAAATGTTTTTGACGATATTAATATGTCATCCATATATACTGCGCAATGTTGTACATCTACTAGTACTGTATTCATTAAACGTTGAAATGTTGCTGGCGCATTAGTTAACCCAAACGGTAGCCTTGTATATTCATATAAACCATCCTCAATGACAAAAGCAGTTTTTTCCGCATCCCCCTCTTCCATTTGAATTTGCATATAACCTTTATTTGCATCTATTACTGTGAAATACTTAGTATCCCTAAGTTTATCATATTGTTCTTGTGCTCTCGGGAATGGGTAAGAATCTTTTATTGTTACATCATTTAATTTACGATAATCAATGCACATTCGAATTTCCCCGTCTTTCTTTTTAACCGGTACAATAGGTGATGCCCATTGTGAAAAACTTTGTTTTATTACGCCTGCCTCTTTTAATTCTTTAATTTGTCGTTTTATTTCTTCCCTTAATTTATATGGTACACTATAGGGTCTCTGTTTTATTGGTCTAGCATTCCCCGTATCGATTACATGTTTGATAATATCAGTATCTCCTAAATCAAATTCGTGTTTTGCAAAAACATCACTATATTCGTCAAGTAATATTTGTAGTTGTAGTTGTTGTGTTTCGTTTAGATAATTATTATTTATTTTAATTTTATCATAAAATTTAATATTATTCGCTCTACTCTGTTCGACCATTCTTTCACCGACATCACTCGTCATCGACATCTCACCTACTTCAAGTGTTTGCTCTAATTCACCTTTGAACAACTTTCCCAATTTTGTACCTTTATGAATTTTCACTTTATTTCTTTCGTAATTCGCGATTCTTATTGGAATTATCCCATTATTTGGAATTACACACTCGTCTGTTAACATTACATTATGATTTCGTGATATTGCCGTTTCAGGCTCGAAAATGAAAGTGTCCTCACTTTTAACATTTACTTTTACTGGAATTATATGATCACTTTGATACTCTAGTTCAAATGTCTCTAATGCAATTACCTCAGTAAATCTTGCGTCTTGATATATTGCCTTCCGTTTGACTATACTATCCGTTAAATCGATTACACAGTTTTTTAACTTTTTGAGTATATCCATCCCAAGGACACATACGCATTTACACTCTGCTACTACCTTGAAGACATGTTCTACCACTTGATCTAAAAAGTGGACTGTTAATTCGATATCGCCTTTTAATGGTATGTAATGTGATGATAATGAAATTACTCTATCTCTTGTACTCACGATATTTTTCTTTTGGTTTCCGGTTAACTGATCTTCACGAATCATAGAAGCTGCTGCTCCTGTGTCACATAGTGCCTTTATTATCGTATCGTTTATCACTATTTGTAATTTAGGCCTTGCTTCATTTAACCCTTCTAATATGTTGTCCAGTTCTAACCCGTAACATCCATAGGTTTTCCTTGGAACACAATGACAATTACCATTTTCACCTGGGATTCTAATTTCAATATTATTTCTCAGTTCTGTCAATTGTTCTCTTTGATTATCATATAACCCAATATGTGGTTGCTCAATATTTTCTGACCTGTTTGTATCGTCCTCTTTCTCATTGGTGATCATTATTTCACCCTCTTCCCTTCGACTTTTCATCCGTTTGATTTCCTTATCGTGCCTCGCAGTGATCAAATATTTGGCTATGAATGGACATAAACATGCTATCATTTTATATGAATTACCAAAAACTTGTCTCAGTTGTCTTAACGAAACTAATGATGAGCAAATCATTTTCAATAGTGCTACTGTATAATATATACCTAATATAGTGGAAAACGTATTTCCGAGAATCGCAAAATATCCCCATATGCTATATAATACTCTATATACAACTTTCTTGAAGTGCTCTTTTGATAACAATACATCAAAGTTGTAATTCCCTCCATAACTATTTTCGATGATTTTGTTTACCATGATAGAAAGAACTTTTTCTTTTTCATGAGGAAATAACATGTTTTCTGGCGCTCTCTATCGCCTCTCTCGTATACATCCCATTGTTATCCATTTCGTTGACTTCCTGAAATTCTAACTTTTTCTCAAGTTCAGTTAGTTCTAGTTTTTGTGGTTTAGTCGCTTCTTTTCTATCTGACATTGTAATCCACATATCATCATTTATTTTGTATAATGGATCTAATAGATTAGTACATTTATCAATTTTTCTCGGAACATAGTCTTTATCTGTTAATATCCTTGTTATTGGTTGGAGGTACACAGTTTCTCCTTTATACACTACTGGCAATTCGTTCGTGCACTTATTATTCGTTGCTAAAGATACGCTAACCGGTTTACACTGAAATGTTTGTATCACTTCGCCGACAACTCTTGCAAATGTCCCTTTCTCTGCAAATAAAATTGGTGCCATTAAATCTGGGTTTGTGACTGCAACCGCCATCTTTGTTCTTAATATTTCTCTATTAAGTTTACAATCGTTTGCAATAGTTGCTTGATATACTTTGTCCAATTGTACTAACTGATGATGATAAAAGTAGTCGATTTTATTATTAAAATATGACGCTAGCTTGACATCGAATTTATCTATTTTCGATTTTGCCTCTTTAATTTCACTTCCGCTGATATAAATTCCTTCATAATTTGTTTGTATAACTGCTTTTCCACATTTGATACTTTCACCTTTCCCCACAAATCTCATCGCTTCTGTTTCAGAATCTGACATATATATCGTTGGTGTATCTTTCTCTTGAATTATCGTTGCTCGTCGTTTTTGGTCTTTAATGTTCTTGGATTCTACATCGGTGAACTGTTTACCTCGTATTGTTCTGAATTTCAATGTCTTTAGTTTAGTTAGATGGCATTCGTATTTGTTTACCTTGTATATGATCATTGACTCGCCTGTATCGCAGCTTGTCTCATCTAATGTACAGAACTTATGTGTCATCATTTTCTTTGATGAACTATCAAATGACGCCTTGAATTTCCTTAATTCAATATAATATTGTCGTCTTACTACAATATTGTCTGCTACATGCCCCCATATTTTATACGTTCCTCCTTCACAATATCCTCCTGTTGATGACCATCCAACGACATTTACTAATTGCCTTACTCGTGCTCCTACCTGAGCATTTAGTTCAAATCCATCCGGCGTTTTTATCTTTTTTGTCTTAAATGCATTTTCACATTCGATTGGTGCTATTATTATCGCTTCTGGTGCCCATGTTGGAGTTAATATTGTTCTCGCTATTTTATTACATAAAAAACTTTCCTCTGAATATTTAACGATACATTCTCCTGCCTCAGTGTGAATGAAGTCAGACTCTTGATATATGTGAAAAATCTTTGGATCTGCAACAATTAGTTTTGTTGGATTAGCCTCTGGGCAATTTTCTACATCTAATAATGATTATTTCTGTCCCCACTTAGGATTCTGACAGTCATACGCTATGATCGCATTATTTCCTTTTATCAGATCTAACAATAACGTTATTACTATAATTACTATTGACATTGTCGACTTTCTTTCTTTTTGACTTGGTCTCATAGTTGTTTTATTTACTAGATTTTTTACTGTTTCCTCCGTATCATCTATTTCTACATTAATATTATCTTTTACGCTTTCCTTATCACTTTCGATTAGGCTCTCATCATACAGTATTTTCCATCCTCCTTTTAATTTTATCCATGGCATAGCATCTATCTTCAGTTTATTATATATCATTTTAGCAATATTTTCTATCTGATTCTTTGGATTCAATCGCAAAAGTTTCTTGTATCTTGCTATTAAATATGCCATTGCCGTAATCACTTTATCTCGATTAACTCCTGTTGTAAATAGTATCTTTAACACTGTCTCTTCATTCGCTTCCTCAGCACTCAATTCTCTAATCTCTTTTTCCATTAATTTAATCTTTTTAACTATATTTTCTATTAATGCTGATGGTTTTGCTTCCGGAAATCGTCTCATATTCATTGCTTTAACTAACTCCATTATCATTTTTATGTCTTTGTCATTATCCTGATTTTTTGGGACTTCCTGTCTCATATTATTTGCAATATCTCTTAAACGCTCTGCTGCCTTTCTGTCATCTGACTTTTCGGCTATTTCCGATTTTCGAGGTCTTCCTCTACCTCGTCTCATCGTCTCTGCATCCTGCATATTTGCTTGTTTCGCAATTTTTTCTATTGTCTCATGTAAATTATCATATTTAGTATCGATAGGTTTAAAGATTTCCTCGCTAGCTGTTGGTGACCTCATTGCCCCTCCTGAAGAAGCATCCCACAATCTAAATAATTTATCATAGTCATTTTCGTCGTTTATACTCAATTCTACTGATGGAGTTGGTGTATCAATTTCCTTACTTTCTTGCCTTTCTATTACTGCAGAAATAATATTGTTATCAATGACGTTTACTCCATAGTCAATTATATATTCATTATTCATCATTTCTACGCCGTTAAAATACAGTTTCACTTTATCATTATCTCCCAATTTCTCGGGCCAATTAGCTCTGGCCATCTGTTTCACTTTATTCACTTTTGTGCAAACATGTACCCCTGTACTACGCATAAGTATTCTCGAAAGGTCCTTTGCCTCAATAGTTATATTCAATGACTCATGTAATTTCTGATTTTTTCTCACAAATTCACCATAGCATTTTATCATTTCTTTCAATTCTATTTCTAATTCAAATATTCTTGTCATATTTTGTCTCTTTACCATTATTGGTATCAAATTTCTCAAATATTCTAAGTCAATTCCTTCGACTTGAACTCTATTTATTATACGCAATGTCTCATTATCATCATAAGGCCATTTCTCTAATGTCTCTTTCAATTCCTCTTTTAATTCTTTACATCTATTTGCTTCTGCAAGAAATTTCTCATCCGCTTCTCTTGCTTCACGAAACTCATCATTATCTATATCTACATCATTGGTAAAACACTGAAACTCATTTAATGACATTTCTAACTTTCTCTCAATAAGTCTCCCATATTGAGTTTTAAATTCTTTTAATTCCTCTCTCAAACTGTTTATTTCATCATTAGCTGATATCAACTCAGCACTATTAATCTGTTTTATCTCAGGCTCATTTTTAAATCTCACTCTATTAGGCGATTCGCTTCGCGCATTATTGCATACTTTAGCTAAGTGACCATATTTCTGGCAATTATAACATTTGATTTGTCCATTAAAATTTACTTTATCTCTACCATCATTATTATAAGGGCTCCCTCGCCTTTCTCTGTATGAATTCTGTCTATATGGACTTGTCTGTCTACGTCTCAATTCATTTGTATTATCTCTATTATCATATCTATTATTTCTATCATATTTATTATTTCTCAAATTATTTCTACTAAAATCGACTCGATTATCTCTCGTATAATTATTTCTATTAGATTCATAACGATTGTCTCTATCAAAAGTATTTCTGTTGTTTCTACTCTCAAAGTTTCTGTTTCTCACATTATCGAACCTCCTCCTGTTTTCAGGTGATTGACTTCTATCTGGACTCGGGCTTACCCTTCGTCTATTTTTTACAAAGTTTAAATATAATTGCTTCATCTCCTCCCAGGGGATATTGTCATCTGACTTACCCAACTCAGATTTTACCTCTATGGGCTTTTGAATTTCCATTGCATCTACATGTGAGCTAAATCTGTCTCGTTGTATTGCTTCTATACGCTTAGCTTTATGAACTAATTCATTTAAATTACCATATTCTACCATAATTAGTGCTTTATATAAATATTTTTGTATACCATTCCAAAACTGATCCTCAATTAATTTTGCTGTGTGCTCACCTGCACCAAATGCCTTTTTCGCTAACTCCGTAATTGTATATACATATTCACCAACTGATTCTCTAGTACCTTGATATCTGTTTCTAAATTTTTGAACATTTATCTTTTGTAAATCGCTATCGATTACTATTTCTGCTCTCAGATATCTTACGAGTTGATCAAAATTATTTCCTTTACATTCTAAGTTATTGTATGCCTGTAACGCATAACCTTTTAAATATAGTGGTAATCTCATTTTTAACTCATCAGGTGTCCAACCACAAGCTTCTGCATACTGAGCGATCTCAGTGAAAAAATCGTCGAACTTTTCAGGCTCTCCTCTATATGGTTCTACTGGTAAAATTTTTATGTAATTATTATTATTATTATTCATCCTATAGACTATTCTATTTCTGAGATTATACACTATTTCGGGTTGATTATCTATTTTATCTTTTTTTTGAATTATTTAATAATTTTCAAAACTGAATTTATTTATTTAAAAATTGGTCAATGATATTGTTTTTTTGTAAATATATTTTCCCAATATAAAATACTATACCCTCTGATCTCAATTCCTATCCCCCAAATTGTGAATGACAATAATTGATTTTAAAGTCCCGGTTCGCGGCACCAAATGTTGAGGTCTCGAAAATCGGGAACACTCAACTTACTGGTTCTTATATATATCAAAACAAAGACGAATATATATGTAATAAAATGTATTGAATATAAAATTTACCAAATAAAATCCAGTTACAATTCTGAAAAAGTTGGTACTTGTTTATCAATTTATTCAACTCAAAATGCGTGCAAAAGAAGTATATGTATTGTTATTTGTTGTGTGTGCGTGTTGTGTCTTAGCAAGCTTTTATTATTTGTGAATCGTTTTGTGCTGATTCAAATGATTGAATTATCCTCAGGATTTACCTTCGAATATAAAATCTTTGCGCTATTTTTGGGCGACTAAAACTAATTTGTTGTCGCTATTTATACTATTTTTTGCGGACAGCTGTTGTTAATTTACATACTTAAAATTAAATTGATTATTATTTTCTTAAGATTATTATTATTTTCTAGTTTTATTTTCTTATTCTAAAATTGATTATTTATTTAAAGTGTTGTTATTTTTGTTGAAATTTCCCAGCTGTTCTAAGCCAACTGTTCTAAAAAATAAAATCTAGAAATTCAATTAATTGAAGTTTACAATTAAAAATTGAATTTTTGAAATTTATTGTTATTAATTTGAAATATCAAATTAAAATTATTAGAATATTTTTCCCTTGTATATAATTAAGATGTTAACTAATAAAATCTATTAAATACATACACCCGATAAAATATTAACATTCTACATAAATATTCAAACGGAAAATAAGATAAAATATACATATGAATATTCAGACGGAAAATAAGATAAAATATACATGGATTGTCACAATTGTTAATAAGATAGAATAGTCAATTATATTTACACAATTGTTGATAAGATTGAATATGCATAGTTTGCTCGACGATTTAGTCAGTTTTCAGATTGCTGGATTGTCTTTGGGTTGAATTGATTTGCTTGAAATTGGGTTGTTTGTTAGAATATTTATCTATCTGCGCTCTTCGGCGTACACATTTACTCTATATTTTTTGGGCCCTGTCCTGTAGTATTTGTCTAGGGTAAATGTAGTGATGGGCCTACCCTCATCATCTAACAAATTGATGGAGGATTAATAACAGTAGAAAAGAACAAAAATATCTTAATGTTAATCCCAGAAACATTTGCAGGCCTGTTAACAACAACGCTACATGAAGAACTATGTCACATTGGAGTTACGAAATTATTTCATTATATGGAAAAGACATTTTATTGGCCGAAAATGCAAGAAACAATCCAACTCTGTTTACAATATTGCGAGATCTGCGCTAAGAGAAAGATCGATCAGACAAGAACCAAGGAAACATTTATTCCTAGATATAGCTCTGAATTCCTAGAACAGATTGTTATAGATGTGGCTTACATGGAAATAAACGCCATAAAAAATATATGGTAGTAATGGTGGACTGTTTTAGCAAACTGATTTCTTTAACTGCAATCACAAAGCAAGACGAAGGTTCAATTTTCAAAACAATACTTAATAGTTGGATCTATCGATTTGGAAAACCGAAGAGCATGTTAACAGATAGAGGCCGAAATTTCGAAGGGAATTTCATAAGACAGAAGCTACAGAAACTTGGAATCAAACAGGAATTCAGTTCACCTTACCAGCACCAATCAAATGGTTTAGCCGAAAGAGCCATACGAACGATAAGAGATCTTAATACAGCAACATTGGCAGGCGGATGTGAAGAGAGAAACTGGCACGATAAATAGCAGTCGACAAAGTGCTACAGGTTTATCACCATTTGAGATAATTTATGGACGGAGTGTTAACCTACACTCTAACCTGAAACAAGCCGAGATATCAAGAAGCGAAAGAATCGAAGACGCGAGATTTAACTCGAGTAAAGCCGCAGACACTATGAGAGCTATGGATAAGACAAAGAGGGGCTCTCGTGTTTTCGAGGTGGCGGAGGAGGTACTCGTACGTAAAGAGCCGCAGAACAGACACAAGGATGGTATACAATACGATGGCCCATATAAAATCGCCAGATTTCTATCACCTTATCGAGTCGAACTACATTCACAAGAAGGATCGAACTAAAGAAGAATCGAGTGGCTGAAGAATTGGAAAAAGTCTTAAGAAGGGGAGAGTTAGATATCTTGTTGTTTTAATAATTTGGAATTGGCGGTTTTGTGAATTAAATAAAACTTGTTATTTATAAATTCTTTGAATAAATACATATTGTTAGTTTCAAGATTTTTCTGCGAAATTTAAAATGGATCTAAAGATGGATTTAACTAAAGATTTTAAGTTAGATTTTAGTTTCTCATAAATGAAGTGGTTTTCTGAGTTTTAACTAACTTCAGATTTTAAAAAATCATAAACTTTTTTTTACAATAAATTACAAACGAATCGAATATCTTAAAATTAAAAATTTGTTTAAATATTTATTGTTGTAATATTAAGTGGTTCATGTCTTGCGAAGAAAATTCGGTTAAAGAAAATTTAACATTTACTAAAAAAAAATTAGAATTAAAACTTACATCTAATTTACCCTATAACATGATTTACAACAAGTATTCAAATTTTCTTGAATTTCTAATTAATCTCGTAATTTAGAAATTTTTTTTACATGTTTAAGAATGAATTAAGTAAGTGTTATTTATAAAAAATCGCTTTCTAATTAATTAATTAGATTTATCGAAGGAATCATTCTGTAGTTCTTTTAATCTTTGTGAAAATTGTTTTTCAAATTTATCTGTTAATAACTTACAGGTTAAAATGAAATCAAAAAAGTCAAAAAATTCTAAAATTCTCCAGAAAATATTTAAATGTAAATATTGTAAATATGAAAAAGTTATCAATTATAATTCAAAAAATGTACTTTGTAAAAGAACGAATGAAAATCTAAATACAATCCAAACAACTCCAATTAATGAACCAAGCAAGGATAAAATTAAAAAATTACATGTAACATCAGCGCAAATTTCCAATAATTGGAATCTCAAGAAGTTAAAAAAGTGTGTGAAAAATAAGAGCAGCAATTTGTCATTAAGTGATATTTTATCAATATAAATTATGTGTTTTGATATTTTGAGTCGAGATATTTATGCCATTAAATGTAATGTATGCTCATATTTATTATAACTGAATTATGAATAGATTTAACCTCTTACAATTCATGAACCTATCAAAACTGTACTTCCTAGTGAATCAATCTCGCATGTTACCTACACTACTTTTTAAACAACCCATAGCCAAAAATAGCAAAACATTTCACCTTTTTTACAATAAAAAAAATAAACCAATATGTTTTGTTGTATGTGTCGGTACGTGATTATACTTGCTAATTTAGCCCACTAGTGCTTGTCGGGCTTATTTCAGTGTTCAACTTGGCCGCTTCTAGGCTTCAAAAAAGATTATTTAAAATAATTTTTGGGGCCCCACTAGAAATTTTTAAGCAAAAAAGGCGTAAAGAATTATTTAAATGGTATATATCGAGGGAGATGATCTGACCTGGCAGACGATAATCAACAATATATACCAAATATACTATTAAATATAAGTTATACACACATAGTACATGTATTCCTCGATAATACGGCGGTTATGGTTCCATATCACAGCCGCAATGCGAGTCAGTTGCTTTTTTTCACTCACTACAGCATATAAACACATTAAAACTTGTTTACCCTCTCATTTATTATTTGCGCAATAGCGCTAGACTAAAAATAACAATTTCAAAATAAAATACGCAATGAAGGGTAAATAAAATAAAAATAATATATTTTAGCTTTAAAAACTTTATTAATATCATTGAAGGAAGGTTGAAGAAGATATTTGAGACTTGTCATATGACCCTTCAACAAATCTAATCGTCTTGCTTGGTACAAGCGTTGATGTTGTTTTTTGTTGAGGTGATGATGGCTGTTGAATGATAGGATTTTAAGTTTCGGGTGTTTGCGGTACTGGCTTAAAATAAGATGTCAGTGACGTTTCCTTCACTGAGCATCTCTTTCTCGAAGAATTTCAGTGTAGCATGTGATGTTGTTTAGCAATCTTTTGGCAACTTTTGAACTTCTCTTAAAGTTATTGCCAATTGATTCAAATCCTTTCACAACTGTATGCAGTAGGCCTACAAAATCCTATAAATCTTTTGTAAACATTTAGACAGCGCATGGTTGCTGTATGAAAGAAGCGCCGTAAAACGAGGCATACTTGTATTAACACAATTGTAAAACCATCATATTTGGCAGTCAAATGTAGAGCGAAGCGCCGTAAAACAAGGCATACCTGTATATAATTTAAATTATTAAATACACATATAGTTTTATTTAATAAATAAGTATGTTACACACACACCTGAAACATTGGTGTTGCACACATATGTCGGAATCTACCAGCAGGTGAGCTCCCATGGTAGAACTACTCCTGGTAGAGTTCGCAGTTCGGGTTCTAGAGTGCTGTAGAAGGTCTTACCTCGTTTCATTTATACAAACCGGCGTCCTGGTCCAAGGGACGTCTTTCTATAACTGAACCTCTCGATTATACAAATCCCCGTGAATTCTAAGCATCAAATTAAAACGACTAAGCATGACAATATCAATTTCAACATCAATAAATTTTATTGCGCGACTCAAAAACATACGATAATCACAAATGAGTTATTCATCAAGTGTCAATGGACAGAGTGCATTTACACGCTTCATTCGGGAATGCGAACCGTTTGAGCATGAATCGGCTTCGTCTGGCTTTGGTATTTGCACATTAAAACATTTCGCCCTCGGCTAACAGGGCATCGATGTCTACCTGTAGCCTGGCATCTTCTCGTATGTGGGACATTTCTGTGGAGACTATCCTGAAGCTCTCCTTAAGGACAGGCATATCTATCTTTGGAACTTGTTCTTTAGCAGTTTGAGCTGCGAACAGGGCGGCGATAGAGTCCCGTCACTTTATTTTTCTCGGCCCGCGATGGGCGTTTTCGCTTCTTGGCGGATGAGGCGAGGTGTTCATCGTCAGAAATAGGTATCGACGCAGTAGCAGTTTCTGTGGTTTCCGTAGACCCACGGTTGGGCTTGGATGATCCGGATAGAATTGGATCCGTCAAAGGTGGGAAATGGCATCCATGTCCAATACAACTGATCTTTGGCAACTGTGGTTCCCCTTCTTGATGATGTAAAGGGAACACATTTGTCCCATCTTTTATCGGGTATTCCCGAACCCTCCGTTGGATTTCAGCCTCGGAATATATATTATGCAAGGCTTCCGACTGGGCCTTGATTGTTAAGCGTTGGCACCGGCTTTCTTCTAGGAGACTGTCCCTGCAGTGCTCCAGCCGTAATACCTTGGTTTTCTCCTCCTTCATTTGTGGTGGGGAGAACCGCGTGCACTCGTAATTTTCAATCCGCTTCTTCAATGCCCCAATGTGTTCGTTCAATTTTCTTATATCCGCGTTTTTGTCTGCACAGGAGAAACACGGTTGAAGGCCTTCTGGGTTCGCACATTCTAGAAAGGGAAGCTTTTCAAGATAATTTATCGTGGCATCGTATAAAAACTTGTCGTCAAAAAAAATTCGGGGAATATTTATCATCAATACTTTTTCCTACCCGGTATTGTACCGTCACACTCAACATTTGTCGAATTCTATCAAAAGAATTGTAATTTTTTCAGGAGTGAGATTTGATCAAAATTAATCTTTGGAATAATTTTATATTATCATTTTATCATTGTTTGAATACGATATACTTGGAAACCAAGATCTGTTTAATGCCAATAAAATACCTTATCTATCATATTTTGAGAACTAGAAAACATCAGATGAGAGTAGTCAAGAATAGAACTTTATGGGCATATAATTCATTAAAATATTTCAATTTAATATTATTTATACGAGAAAATCATATTGTTTATTATTATTCTCGTCGTGTCGGATGATCGTTATTAGATGTAAATCGATCGATATTTGTAAATAATTTCTTTATTTTCTTTGTCTATAGATCTAAATTTTCTCATTTTCCGGGTGACTTTAGGTGAATCCAACTTATTATCAATATTTACATCGAAGCACGTAGATTTTATAAACAAAATTCGTCTATTTAGTTAAATCAGGGAATCGTTGCCTCTATGCTTGTTTATGTCGTTTCTCATTTTTATTTACGAAAACTCTCTCAGAGTCATGAGGGTATCCTATTGATACAATTCCATCTACCGGATGTTTATTAGGTGAAAATCATAGTCGACGAGCGAATGCCTTTCTAGTGGTAGGTCGCAATGTGAAAACTACATCGATAATCATGATACACCTGTGGGTACTAATGACGTTGAATTGCAAGTTTCTACTGGACTTATACACTATCCAAAGGTTGATTTCGATGGAAAATTGTGATTATGGATTCATCGGTATCCGAACTGAAGGCAATCTGTGGGATTAAAGAAACGACGATGAAGTATTGTCAATGAACAGGTGAATGAACTAATCTAAGTTGCCGTTTTGATGATAGCCCATCAATGGAATTTTCTTCCTTTTCCTATGGAATTTTTGTTATCGAAGAAATTTTGAATTTCTACGAGATTTAAAGATTTCCTTTGGATTTTAAAGTTCCACGAAACGACTTCAACTGCTACTCTATGGGAACATCTAACTATCGTTAATTCATTTTACTCACTTCGATTTCACAGTAGGGATTTCTCTACTTACCATGACCCACCTAGACACAACCGGTATTGCTACCGACTGTCTCTAGACCGTCATGATAGACAGATCCACCGGATTTATTTCATCAATGATATTTATAAAAATGGTATGAAATATAAAATTTTACAAATCGTTTTACTTCTATCAACAAATTTTTATGTAATAAATGAAATAACTTTACCTGGCGACCATGCCCTTTGGAATCCGAGTATGATATGACCTAGATGATGTTTCTCTATCAATCATTCTAAAGGGGACTTCCCAATCGTTCACCACAAATATCCTTTCCTCATATCGCATCAATCTGGAGTCATAACATATTTGTAACTTGGCATTACGAACCGTGAACTCTGATATTCTGTATAGTCATTCTGTATAATTATACAGACGTTCTTCAGCATTACATCGAATAGATGCAAAATTAGTGCAGCAGACACGCAAATAACAGAATTATTGGAGGGATGTCTTACAAAGGATAGTATCGACAATAAAATTAATTGCAAATCTCGTATAGGATTTAGAGGACATGACGAAAGCCAATCTTCTAGTAGAAAAAGCAATTATTTAACATGCTTGGAATATGCTTGGAAGTGAATATGACGAATTTTTAAAATTACATTTGGAAGCATATGGAAATCGTGGACGAGGAAATGTCAAATATGTGAGAGTTTATACAACTAATTAGCCACTCTGTTTTGTTTCAAATAATTGAAAAAGTAAAAGTTGCAGATTTTTACAGCATTATTGTAGACTCGACGCCAGATATTTCTCATGTCGATCAATTGACTTTTATTTTTAGATATGTGCTGCAAGCTGAAGATATAAAAGAAAGATTCATAGGGTTTTTGACTATTGAAAAGCACGATGCTGCATATTTAGAAGAACAGCTACTTTCAAAGTTAAAAAAATATGCAGATTGATATTAAACTTTGTAGAGGACAGTCGTACAATAATGCTGCAAATATGTTTGGGAATTACACAGGATTGCATGGTCGCATTAAAAAACATAGCCCTAACAGCCGCCTATATTCCTTGTTCCACACATTCGTGAAACCTTGCAGCTGAAAGCTGTGGTAGTGCAACTCGATATTTTTTATTCGTTCAAAATTTATTCACTTTCTTCAATGCTTCGACTCATCGATGGAATGATTTATTGAAAAAACTTGGCCTAAAAAATTGATAGTAAAAAATGTCTGATACGAGATGTTCCGCAAGAGCATACGCTATTCTAGCTTTAAAATGTGGATACCATAAAATTAAGGAAGCATTGATTCTCTATATGTAAAAATATTTTAAAATAATTTCACTATTTTTGATTGTTAACAATTAATAAAAAATTACTTTCTATTCTACTATTAATTTTTCAATGTTTTCTATATTTTCTATGATTGTGTTTATACATTTTACTAGTGACGAAATTATAAAATTTTTGCTAGTGTAATCAAAATATTGAACTGATCTGATATAACTTAAGAGTAATTGTTATATAAATGTAAATAAAAAATACTTTAAATTACAATCGTTATTATTAATCATTAGTTAAAAAAGAAACTCTTAAAATGAAAAATCTCTACGTTGGCAATATTATTGGCAAATATATTATAATATATTATTGTTGGCAATATATTATAATATTGGCAAATTTATCAACTTAAATTGGTTAAAAATAATAGAAGGCCCATTTTAATTTCCCGCCCAGGGCCCACCAGTAACTTAATCCGCCAGAGTGACCCTTAATTCAACCTCAATAACTCGACTAATTTCCTGTTACATCATGATCAACCATATTTAACATTGTTACACATTAATAAAACTTTGCATCAATTATTACAATTTCAATAAATCAAAGTAGATTTAAATATAGAAAAAATGCAAACTTACTTAATAAAAGGACAATGAGCATAAAAGTAAAATTATAACTTTAAAAATTCTAATTATAAAATATACATTTTAAAGATATTTCAAATCATCTTTTACCTCTCCACAATTGGGATTGAAGAGAGTAAATTATAATTAATTTAAAAAAATTTAAAACAAGAAAAATGATGTTAAATAAATTTTGGAAAATATAGAAGCTCAATTTATAAAAAACAAATTTCCTAAAAGCATTTTAGTAGATATCTAAAAATATGTTTTGAAAATAAATCACAAATGCCCAGAAATTCATAAAATAAAAATTTTAAAAAACTAAAAATTTAAAGAAAAATACAAAAGCCAAATTTTCTTATACAACAACTCCCTCGTTAAGAATGAAAACAAATGATAGCAAATTAAACTTTATATAAATTATAAATTAAAACCATCCTTGTCATGCCGGTCACACTAAATACATTCAAAGCCATTTTTTATTCAGAAAGAAACAGAAATTAATAATCAACAAAATCCAATGATTACATGAAAACTAATTGCGCTATCATATATCAATGTCACGATTTGCAGGCATGTGCGAATCACCTGGATCAAATTAGACATACAAATATATACATGTCCATATATGGCCATCCAGAAATATCGATTACGTGGGATGACAACATTTCCTCACAAAAAGTAAAATTTCACTATTAAAAATGCACAAAATAATCAAGAGTATTAAGTAGTATAATTACGGTGTCATCTGCACATAAATATGAACACACACACACAGTCATCATCAAATAAAAATAAATCAAAGCACACGCACACAAATCATCCGGCAAAATCAATCGATTGTATTTGATCTGTACGAACACAGTGACCAATAATTAATATCAATAATCAATATAAAATTAAAAAATCAATAATGTCACACAATAATCAGTAGTTTTATTGAGAAAAACATGCATAAATTGAATTTTATAAAATAACCGAAGACAAGACTGACGACAACCGGGAGTGATGTGCAAATGGATTATTTGGCACTGGAAATCGTACTGGAGGATTTGACAGAGACAGAAGGAGAATTGGTGGCAGCACCAGTAGCTGGTATTGTTTGGGAGGCAGACAATATCGTGAAGTTATTCGTTGCTGGGAGTTTGTTTAAACTGGACAGAGTCGATGAATTATCGATCGATCCATTACTGCTGATTTGGGTTTGCATTTTCGATAGGACCGCCTGAATGCGTTGGATCTAAATATGGAAAAGAAAATTAAATTCTGATATTTCCCCAATCACTTAATCTCAGAAAACAAACCTCTTCATCCTTTTCCTGCAGCAGATTGCTCGTGTCGACAATGTCATCGATTGAGGAGGCTGTGGATTCAGTCTTGCTGAAAATAGAAACGTTTACTACCGAAATGGCCTTAATACAATTGCATATCCTACCTGTTTATTGTAGCATAACGATCATTGTTGCGCCTGGTCATCCTCACTTGGATTATTTGCCCACGATAATTTTCATACAGCAAATCATTTGTCACATCTTTCAGATCTTGCATATGAGTCCTGGGAGTAGTGATAGAAAAGTTAACAAAAAAAGACTACAGTTACAAATTATTGGTAAAAGGAGATAAAAAATATTGTTGCAAGAGTTCGACAAGTGATACGGTATTGCAAATCAGAGTAAGAAAACTTTTTAAAATAATTTGTGTTTATAAACTTTGGAGATGACTAAGAAAACAAATGATTGAAAAAAATGAACCTCAAAGTATCAAAATTTTCTACAATAAACATTATTTGCACTTTTAAATCAATATATTTCTCAATATTAAACTTACAAATAAACTCGTAAATAAACTCCTTTTTCCTGGATTTAACCAACTTTCGATTAATATATAAAAAAGAGTTGCGGTCAATAAAATTACTCGATTCATAACTACGAATTTTTTGCAAAAAAATCTTTTAAAATTTTTTTCTCCAGCAAAGATGAAGTTGTTGGAAATCTCTATCATATAAAATTCCTCAAACACCTTTACACTCTGAAAAAATTCATGTTTTTCATCATTTTGACCATTTTCAAATGAAATTTTGAAAAATATTTCTTGCGCAAAATTGAAGGTCTTAAAAATCTGTACTTTGAAAGATTAAAAAAAAATTATCTTTTAGGTATTTGTTATTCATTATTAAAAAATTCGGTGAAGTAATAATAATAATATTTTGAGATGTTGAGTGTGAGCATTACCCATATGGGGAGAAAATATCTTGTCGGATAAACTCTGAGTATATATAATAAAACTAATTATTATTATTTACTTAGATATTCATAAAACCTAATTTCTGAATTAATTTCATGATTATTTTCAATATTTTCAGCATTTTCAATATTTTATCATTTTCAATATTTTATCATTTTCAATTTTTCACGATTATTTTCAAAGTTCTTATTATTAATTCTTATTATTTTTAGTTTTATTATATATACTCAGAGTTTATCCGACAAGATATTTTCTCCCCCTATGGGTACTGCTCACACTCAGCAACTCAAAATATTATTATTATTACTTCACCGAATTTTTGAATAATGAACTGGGGGTCTCGATAATTAACAAGCACCTTTTTTTATCTTTTCGCTGAAACAAATTCTCAGAAATTTTAAACTCTCGCAAATGAAAATCCTTTTTTAGCACAATTTTGCAAAAAAAATTCTGGAACTTAGAATGATCAGAAAAAATTGCACTTTGCACATTAAAATCAATATTTAACATTTCGAAATTTTTGCACAAAATATTTAGACAATAAATCAAAAAATTTGCTTCACAGGTAAATTAACGAATTATCTAAATAAAACAGGTCGAAAGTGAATAAAAATTTAATCTTGTTTCCCATTGGTCGAATAAAAAATTATAATTACATCAACTGGGCACTAGATAACTCCTTCATTCCAATAAATTACGCAATAAATAGTCAATGAGAATCCAATTACGTAATTTATTTTTCATTCCGAAAAGATCGATTGGATTTGACTGAATTATACAATCAATAGCATCAGATTTGCATTGATTTATCTCATATTAGATGAAATGAAGCTTCAACGAAAAGTAGAAACAGAGAAAGTAAATAGAGAAAAGATAAAGCAATCATTGGAAAGTATTGAGTATTGTTTACAATTGCATCTGAAATAAAACAGAAAGAAAAGATCAACAGACTATAAGATTTATAAGATTTGCGACTATTAAAAAATAGGATGACATTTTCAATTCAAAGTATGGAAAATCATGGAAAATGACTTAAAGCACATTGTAAGGTTTTCATAAAGTTTTCATTCCCATAATCAGAAAGAGCAAAGATTAAGTAAAATCAAAGGCGAGCTTGTTTGGATCTTTCAATTATCGATGATAGACGTTGCAGAAATCAAGAAATTACATGTCCAACTCATATCGGATCTCGATTAGTGTTTCTTTTTTCAAAACAATGTATAGAAATTCAACAAAAACCTCACAACAACAGTTTACCTACAATCCAGTAAATTACGCAATAATTATTCATATTATGTAATTTCTTTTTGATTCAGAAAAGATCGATAAAATGATCGAATTTGATATGATTTAATTATACAATCAATAGCATCAGATTTGCATTGATTTATCTCACATCAGATTAAATGAAGCTGCAATGAAAAGTAGAAATTGTGATGATGATAAACCAATCAAACAGCAGAGAGAAAAGGATGAAGTAAAAGGAACATTAAAACTATAACAATGAGCATTGTAATGTATTATGAATTGATCTCAACTACAGGATCACAAGCACACACACACAAATAAATATGAATATTTAGTTGCCAGATAGATCATATGAAATCGATACCGTCAAATGTAGAATATCAATTCATCAGATACAGAATCAATCATCTCTCATAGTCATAGATATAATACAAAATGGTCTATTAATGACCAATAGCAATATTCAATGAATCAGAATTTGTCTGCGACACAAACAAGCACGACAATCACTATGAACCGGTGATATTTCATCTATATAATGATTGCATGTCAATGAAGCACATTAGACAAAAGTTCCCAAAGGTGAAAAATGAAAGCTAAACCAAACGAAAATTATTATCAAACCGATTGAAATCAAGCAGGACAATTTCAAAACAAAAACTCCGACGAACTTTGGCCTTCTTTATAAATGCATTATTGACAACAAATTCAAGGACTTTATTCAATGGTTTATGTTATTTATTCATAGAATGGTGCTTATTGATTATCATAGTCGATATATTAGCGGCATTGAATCATATATGATGCATGATATTCGTATGTAGAAAATGATATCAATATATTCATAATTAATGATAAAAACCTGGAATCACATGTGAGTCATAAAAATAAACATGGAAATATCCACAAAAAGATTAATCTAGGCGACAGGGGTTTCTTTATTCATATAAAGGCAAATCAATATATCATTAGTAATAAATGAGAGGCCTTGAATCACATGTGATCCATAAATTTCATTCAATTAAAAAATACTAGATAATTGATTTTAATGGAAAATAATAAACAGATTATTGCTTTCCCCTAATCATATATGATGCATGATATTTGTATGTAGAAAATGATATAAATATATTCATAATTAATGATAAAAAAATTGAACAACATGTGATTCATAAAAATAAACATGGAAATATCCACAAAAAGATTAATCTAGGCGACAGGGGTTTCTTTATTCATATAAAAACAAAGCAATATATAATTAATAATAAATGAGAGGCCTTGAATCACATGTGATTCATAAATTCCATTCAATTAAAAAATACTAGATAATTGATTTTAATGGAAAATAATAGAGTTAGATTATTACTTTCCTTGAATCACATAAGATGCATGATATTTGTATGAGGTAGAAAATGATATCAATATATTCATAATTAATGATAAAAAATCTTGAATCATATGTGATTCATAAAAAAATCATAGAAATATAAATCTAAGTAACAATGAGATTTGTTAATTAAAAAAAATTAATTAAATTAATAATAAATCCTACCTAAGAATAAAAGTCCGTAATATATTAAAATTGCAATGTTTGGAATTTTCAACCTCCACAATTCCCCATGGATACTGTCGACCACGTAATTTGCGTCCATTCTCATTCTCAACAATAATATTACTGCCGACTACTGAAAATGGCAAAGCAGCCTATTTCGATAATGTGATTAATCAATCATCAATCATTCATCGATTTACCCGTATTTCAGCATCTTGAGCTCGAAATTCGTCTTCTTCATCACTGCCACAGATCGGTGGCTGATAGAAATTGATTTGATGTTTTTCTAAATCATCCATCACTTTTCGTTTAAATATTTTCAATTCTGATTCAGTCAATGAATCAGCTTTGGCTATAATTGGAACAATGTTCACTTTATGATGAAGAGTTTTCATTAATTCTACATCTATTGGTTTAATTCTAAAAACTATAAAAACCAATGCTATTAAACATTTAAATATACCCATGTCCAGTTGGTGAAATGAAATATAAACAACAATGTACTCGATTGTCTTGAATGTTTTTTCGATTAATTGCACATTCATCTTTGAAATATTGGTAAAATGTTTCGTCAATATATTCGACTATTGGTTTCCAACATTCACGACAATCAAGACCGTCACCAAATCCAGGAGTATCGACAATAGTTAATCTCAGTTTTACTCCCTTTTCATCTAGTTCAATGAAATGTTTTTCTATTTTAGTCGTAGAATTTATCATGTCTTGACTTGACGTGTCTCGAGATTCAGTGTAAATACTTTGATTCAATAAACTGTTGACAAATGTACTTTTTCCTAAGCCACTTTCTCCAACAATCATCAAAGTAAAATTAAATCCTTTCTTCACAGCTTTTCTTTGCATTTGTTCAGGTAGATTTGCAAATCCTAATTTTAATTCATCGTTCTGTAATAAATACATATTTATTTAACAAACTAAAGATCTTGATATTATTCAGTAATAAATAACTTAGATTATAAAAAGATTAGACATTTGTGTGTAATTTTATCAAAAACTGTAATCAATCGTGGATGCAAAATTGAAATATATAAATTAATTTATTACTTTAGCACTTCCATTTGATCTGACAGTAGACGAAGCTAATGGAGGTCTGCTAGTAAATTTAAAACTTTCATCACCGTCTAAAATAAAAATAAGTTTTTACAGATTTTATAAAAAATTATTTAACCTTCTTTCTTAGACTTATTTGAAACGTTAAATCTCGGTATACCTTGCATGGTTTATAGATTCAATTATATCTAAAATATTTTAAAAAGTATTTAAAGACAATAAATACGATACATATATTTAAACAAAAGGTTGGTTAACTTTATGTAGTTTGAAAATAATTGTTTATTTAAAACTTATTACGTTTTCCAGAAAAATAAACAAATGAAAAAATTTAAATAATAAAAATTCTTGTGTTCTAAGACTTCAATAATTACGCTTAATAACAGTAACAAGCTTTCATTAGAGAAATTTATTTAAAATTTATATTTGCATAATTTATAAAAATTGAAATATTAAAAAAAATATTTTTACATACAATTTTCAAATTCCAAATTTAAGATAAAATAATATTATGGTGCATTTTTAGATAAATAATTTTTGTCAAGCAACTGGTTATAATGTCTCTAAACTCTTCTAAAAACAAAAATAAACTTATAAACAGCGTCTTCTGATGTCAGTGGAATTTTTTGTTGAGAAATAGTATTCTGGTAGAGAGCAAATAATGCGCGCCAGGACTTGCTAATCTGGATAACAATTTTTTTCAAGCTGATTATCGAAAGGTCATGATACTACTTAAAGTATTAATCACTAAAATATATCATAAAATCAATTAATATTTAATCAACATTACGATCATGAATAACAAAATAATGTATTTTACTAATACGACACTACTTTATTTAAAAGAAAACGATTCTCAGATATATTAAATAATTGTTCAGTAATATTTTCAACCTCGATATTTTACTTTATCACTAAGTACATATATCTAACTCCACTGAGGTACACTTACTATAATATTGCTGGGGTGCTACTCGGTTGACTTAAACGACTTTTAAATCCCGTCTAGAGGATGATACTAACGTATTTCACTTTTCCGTCAACCTTAAGTAGAACTCCACACGATCTGCATTACAACATAATACCTATGGATTGCTTCATGTTGGTACTGTATTATGCCGGCGAGACGCCAGAAAACAGGTGAGCCCCTGACTTAGGACTACTCCTTTCTGAGGCCTCGACTTCTCTTTCCCTGACAGCCGATAGAAGGTCTTACGTCTTCCTACTCTTCCTCTACACTCGACATTCGATCGTTTTCTGAATTCGTTGCCAGTTATACACTATTCAAAGATGTCAGTCAACCAAATTAACTCGTAGCAAAAGATTTCCGGAGATTTTCGTAGCGGAGATTTCCGGTGTTCATACTGGTCATAGGGGCAACGCTACCCTCTGTTGATGCAAAAACCGAGACTCGCTTCTTTTCTCTTTCTGCAACTCTCTCCTTCTGCTTTCGTTTTCGTTCGGCCCGAGATAGTTGTCGCCGTTTGGGCTTGGAAGATGAACTGATAGTAGGGGGTGCTTTGGATGTGGAAGCAATTTTTGGGTTTACTTTACTAGTGCCCGTGAAGATTACGTCATTAGATTTGGGCGAGAGCTCCGTCTCCACACACCCTTGGCATGATTTCTCTGATGTGCGCGGTCTATCAAGAGGCTGACCGTGATGCGAGGGGAATACATTATCCTCCTCGATGATCGGAATGCTTACGATCTTTCGCGTTGTCGCAGCTTGTAAGTAAACCTTATGAAGGGCCTCGGATTGCTCCTTAATGAGAATACGTTGAGATCTACTTTCTGCGATCAGGCTATCTCGGCAGTGTTCACTTCTGTACAATTTCTTCCTCACTTCCTTCATCTGCACTGGACTAAACCAAGTGCCTTCTAATTCGTCAATCTTGCGTTTAATGTAGCCCGATTTGTGCCTGCAGTTCCTTGATGATTACGTTCTTATCTGCGCACGAGTAACAAGGTTTGAGAACATTTTTGGCGACTGGATTCATAATCGTTAGCTGTAAAAGAAAATTGAGAGTAATTATCAATAATTCACTTCATCTGCAAACAAATAGTACGTAAGAATAAGCATCAGCGGTCTTATGGTTCGTTCGATTTACCTATGAAGTCGCGCAATCATGAAAACAACACCATACCGACAAGAGAAACTCACCCCCCAGACGATCGATCACTACTGCACTAGCATAGTTCTATAAAAGAAAGTTTAAAAGGCAAAACCCCCTGGCGTCACACCCCCAGTCATCGAAACTCTTTACCGGAAAATTGATAAACCTGCCCGAATGTTTATGGGAATTAATTTCATGGCCCTCTGAGTGGGAATAGATACATATTAAAATTAGTTAATAACAGAATAAGATGCGTAGCAAAACAGAATTAAGCTAGTCCTTATTTATTTTTACTTCGGGTCATTATATGGTACACGCTTAAATTTGAAAAATATTCAATTGGTTATTCTTAGTGAGGCACTTCAATTATTTATGTCTCTGACTGATTTTAGTCGATATGGTACTACCGATAACGGTTCGTGAACGCGCAATGATGAACTGCTGTTGGTCATGTCTGCACTCAGTGGAGATTATGTCATTTGGTAACGTGCAGGTGGTATTAAACAAAAATTCGAGTTGGATGAAAAACTGATAATTGATTAACCTGTGTATAACGGCGTAGTGATTTTCAGACACTGCTGGGAAATGTTATCTCGATGTTTGGATTTATGTAGACGCCGAAATCTGCGAATGCACTCATTTCGTTATTTTCATGTGTGAATTCTCACGGATTTCTTACGTCATTCAGTATTTATCGGACAGCATGAGTGATATTATCTCATCTAGGTAGATTAGGTCGTGTGTTCTTATACCAAGCTTTTGTCGTGTCACATGTGCTTTCACTCATTCCACATGCATTGCTTATGGAATATTTTCGCATGTCGTTAATCTGCAAATTTCACAGCGGAATGATCCATGATCATAAAATCGTGGAAATTAACGGTACCTATCGTGATTATACAATTGTTCTAATGTGTTTGGAAGATGGTTCGCTGTATTCTAGTAGCCTACTGTTCTCCGTGCGTGCATCGAATGAAATTGGAATGATTCAGAAGGAAACTCATTCCTCGTGGAATCCCACGCTGGATACTCACAGATCAGTTCTAGCTGACGATGTGCTAAGTATTGCAAACAGGCATGAGGATGGATCATTTTCGAGAGTAAACTTAAATTTTTCGTTTTGTTTTCCAAAATAAAGTGTACATAATTGTTTTTCGCGTTTATGTTTCGAATGCCTATAGCGTAAGGAGATGATGAAAAATGGACTTATGCTGATTTAGATCGTACGAGAAGAATAGAGATGATGAGACAGATTTTATGGAGATTTTGATGAATAGGTAATTAAAAGGAAAAAAATTGGACACAAATTTGATTTTCGTGTGGTTCTACTAGTGTGAGAGATGGAAAATAGATGAGATTCACAAGGTGTTTTCCCTTCTGAGAATATCTTCCTTTAAATGTCGCCTCGACGAGATATATTTTCGGAGTAATGGGTGGGTCTAAAATACATTTCATCATGGCTGAGCTCTTGTACTTTTACCTATGTGATGAGAAGATTAAGGTGAAGTGACGAATTTTGTACGAATTCTTCAGATGTAGAGCCACTTTAAGATCGGTTAAGAAATTGCCAAATGTGCGATACCCCCAATCACTGTGTGGATCTACTCCTGACACTTCCTGCCTTTCACATTTTATAATACGACCCCTCTTCCAATACTCTGCATTAATTTTATCTTCCCTCTCGCATTTTTACTAGATTAGGCGCATCTTCAGCGACGGACCCGTGAGGAAGCCCCCACATTTCGGCCCGAATTAGCTTCGTGACTGAAATGCTCTGTACCCATCGGCTGAGCACCCGAAGGCCTTCACACAATGGTAAAAACATTTCAGCTCCACGTTACTCAGTGAATTTTTATTAACGCATAAAACCATAAAACATAAAATATATAAAACTCTCATTAAAAAATAATAGTTGCTACTAATTATACCATAAATTTAATTATTTAATTATATCGAGTGAAAAGAGAAGTGTTCTTTAAAAATCTTTTAATTTTTCATTCAAATATTACCAATAATATATTACTTAATCAGACTACATAATAATGCAAAACTAAAATTTACCAAAGTATCCGTTCGAAATAGGTAGGATTTAATTCTGATGTTCGTTGAAATAATAACTCGACTGATTTGTGGGCTGAATCGATGATTTTTTCTATTGTTCCTAAGTTGTCCTGATACTGATCTATGTGACTGTTGAACGCTAAATAGTAAATTTGTTAACACTCTGATGCAATTGAAAATTTCCTTACCTAAATAGTAAATTTGTTAACACTGAAATTTTTACCTTGAGCTTTAGGGAAAAAGAAGAAAATACAATGTAAGTTTTATTCATTAAATTACAAAATATTAAAATATTTTATAGTATGTGTGAAGGCAGCATTTCAAATATTGAAGGTCCTTCGAGATCTTTTGATTTACAGAAAGAAAAAAGCCATCGAAAATGAGCTGCAGAAAGAAGATTATAAAAATTTAAAAAACTATTTCATAAATGTGTTTGGTGATTACTTTATTTATTTATAAATATAAAAATATCTAACTTACATTTTAGCGAAATAATTCCATATTAATGCATAAAATATCATAAATTTCTTAAAAACACCTGAAATTTAATTATTAATATAAGTAGAGAGAAGTGTGCTCCATGACTCATCGTTTTTTGTCATTTTTTTGCACTACCCCCCCCCCCCGATGACTCAGCGCAAAACAAAGACATATGACTCATCGATGACTCATCCATAGCAACCGTGGTAACCATGGTAACTAGATCAAGGGCGCATGACTCATCCATAGCAACGGTGGTCCCCATGGCAACTAGGCCAAGGTCATTCTATTTTTAGCAACAAGGTCACATGACGTCATCGATGACTCATCAAGGTCATTCTATTTTTAGTAAATAGGTCAAGGTCATTCTATTTTTAGTAACAAGGTCACATGACTCATCATTTTTAAACAAAGACGATGACTCATCATTAAAGTACATATGATTCATCACCGTTGATCCTGCCCGATGACTCATCATTTTTAAACAAAGAAGATGACTCATCAAGGTCATTCTATTTTTATTAACAAGGTCATATGACTCGTCATTTTTGGAACAAAGCCAACTGACTCATTATTAAAGTATGTATGACTCATCATTTTTTAAACAAAGACATTTAATCAAATATTTAAACAATGACATGTAAACAAATATTTAAATAAATACATTTAAACAAAGACATATAGACAAAGACTCATCGATGACTCATAGTTTAAATAAGAAGTTATTTTTTTTGTGCACTATCCCCCCCCCCCTTGTATGACTCATCGATGACTTTTTTGAACAAAGACCAATCATTTATTTTTAAGACAAAGACTATCACACACGATTAGAACGATGACTCAGGACTCCACTAGAACAAAGATGTTATTATCAAAATTATTATTATTATCATTATTATTATTATTATTATTATTATTATTATTATTATTATTATTATTATTATTATTATCATCATTATTATTATTATTATTATCATTATTATTATTATTTTCAATGTAATATTATTATTTTATTATAATTATTATTATTACTATTATTATTATCAAATTAATATTATTTCAAAATATTATTTCAAAGTAATAAAAAATAATAATAAAAAATAAAATAATAATAACAAAGTAATAAAAAACATTACCATTTCTGATATAATTTTCTCCATAAAAACATATTCTTCATAAAAAATTCATAAATTGATTTCATAATTTCTAAAAAACATTATAATTAAAAACATAATAATTAAAATTTACTTTTTCATCCACGAGCATTTTGAAAAAATCATAGAGTATATGTAACGTCTATCCAATCAGAATACAGATAGGATAGAGAAATATACACACACATACTCTATGCTTTGTACTAAAATGATGAGTCATCAATGACTCACATAGTAACAAATAATGTCTTTGTTACTCATTGTCTTTGTTTAATTTACACGTGACATGAGTTCAACATGTCTTTATAATAATAATATTTTTGTGAATAATAATAAAATTAATTAATTAATTAATAATAATAAAATTAATAATAAAATTAATTAATTAATAATAATTATAATAAAATAATAATAAAAAATAGTATTACTTTGAAAAATAATAATATTATTTTGAAAATAATAATAAAATATATATATATCAAATAATTTAAATGCAAATCAATATAATAAAATGGTGGGTCCCTCAAAAAATCTTTTCAAACCTTATAATTCGAAAGGTATTTCAGAGGTCTATCTAATGGTCATATCTTCGAATGGTATAACCTTCAAAGGGTCATAAACCTTCGAAGTTTTTCAAACCTTATAATATATATATCAAACAAAAGGAAATTCAAAAATGAGTATGATGGTCCAAGTTTAAAGAGTCCAAGGTTCAAATTTTGAAAACCTTATAATATACATATCAAACAAAAGGTAATACAAAGATGAGTATGATGGTCCAAGGGTCGAAGGTATATGGTGGGTCAATAACCTTCAAAGGGTCAAAAACTTTCGAACTTTATAATATACATATCAAACAAAAGGTAATACAAAGATGAGTATGATGGTCCAAGGGTCGAAGGTATATGGTGGGTCAATAACCTTCAAAGGGTCAAAAACTTTCGAACTTTATAATATACATATCAAACAAAAGGTAATACAAAGATGAGTATGATGGTCCAAGGGTCAAATTTTTCAAACCTTATAATATACATATCAAACAAAGGTACTACAAAGGTAGTCATCGCTGACTTTTTATAACAAAGACAATGACTCATCACTTTTTAAAACAAAGACATCTGTTTTCAGAATGACGCACCCATGGGATTTATTATTATTAATATCAAAATTATTATTATTATCAATATTATTTATTATTATCAATATTATTATTATTTTTATTATTATTATTATTATTATTAATATTATTATTATTATTATTATTATTATTATTATTATTATTATTATTATTATTATTATTATTATTATTATTATTATTATTATTATTATTATTATTATTAATATTATATTCATGTCTTTGTTAATCATGCACGTTTATTGCAAAGTCTTTGTTAATTATGCAAGTGTATTGCAAATTTATTAGTCATACCTTGATATTAATTTTACACACATACTCAATCCATTATTATTATTGCAAGTATTAGAGATAAACCTAAAATATTTACACACACAAGTCTATTCGAAAGTATACATGCTAGGATTACACACCTTAAGGGTAGAAAAATATTTCTGAGTGATTGTGTGTGCAATAGCCAAAAATAATAAATTTTATCAAATACATGTAAATTTTTTTAAAAATTCTATGTGTGTGTTATTGGTAGAGTGTGAGTGTGTAAAATATGAAATTTTATCAAATACATGTATAAATTTAGGTAAATTTTATGAAAAATCTATGTTTTTGTGTGTGTGTGTTACGGGTATAGTATGTGTGTGCGTAAATATATGAAATTTTATCAAATACATGTAAATTTAGTTAAATTTTATGAAAAATCTATGTGTGTGTGTTACGGGTATAGTATGTGTGTGTAAAAATATGAAATTTTATCAAATACATGTAAATTTAGTTAAATTTTATGAAAAATCTATGTTTTCTGTGTGTGTGTGTGTTATGGGTAGAGTATGTGTGTATGTAAAAATTTTATCAAATACATGTAAATTTCTTTAAAAAAATCTATATGTGTGTTTGTCCTATGGGGTAGAGAATTATTGTATATGTGTGTAAAAATTATATCAAATTTCTTTAAAATTTATGAAAAATCTATATATGTGTGTGTTATGGGGTAGAGTATGTGTGCGTAAAAAACTTTTATCAAATACATGTAGATTTCTTTAAAAAATCTATGTTTTCTGTGTGTGCTATGGTTAGAGAATTATTATGGGTGTATGTGTGTAAAAATATTAAATTTTATCAAATACATGTAAATTTCTTTCAAAAATCTATGTTTTCTGTGTGTGCTATGGTTAGAGAATTATTATGGGTGTATGTGTGTACAAATAATAAATTTTATAAAAATCATGTAAATTTCTTTAAAAATCTATGTTTTCTGTGTGTGTGTGTGGTATGGGTAATTATTATGGGTGTGTAAAAACTTTTATCAAATACATGTAAATTTCTTTAAAAAATCTATGTGTGTGCTATGGTTAGAGAATTATTATATGTGTATTTGTGTACAAATAATAAATTTTATAAAAATCATGTAAATTTCTTTAAAAAATCTATGTTTTCTGTGTGTGTGTGTGCTATGGGGTAGAGTATGTGTGTGTAAAAAACTTTTATGAAATACATATAAATTTCTTTAAAAAATCTATATGTGTGTTTGTCCTATGGGGTAGAGAATTATTGTATATGTGTGTAAAAATTATATCAAATTTCTTTAAAATTTATGAAAAATCTATATATGTGTGTGTTATGGAGTAGAGTATGTGTGTGTAAAAAACTTTTATCAAATACATGTAAATTTCTTTCAAAAATCTATGTTTTCTGTGTGTGCTATGGGGTAGAAAATTATTGTGTGTGTATGTGTGTAAAAATATGAAACTTTATCAAATTTCTTTAAAATTTATGAAAAATCTATGTTTTTGTGTGCATTGTACGTGTATTGCACATGCTTATTTTAACACGGGTATATATGCTTAATATGTGATTATACTCTGAGTTTATCCGACAAGATATTTTGTCCCCCTATGGGTAATGTTCACACTCAACATGTTGCAAGTGTACTGCTCACAAGGGTATTATTATTATTATTATTATTATTATTATTATTATTATTATATATACTCAGAGTTTATCCGACAAGATATTTAGTCCCCTTTATGAGTACTACTCGCAAAGGTACTGCTCACATGTCTCAAAGAGTATATATTCTGACCAATCAAGTAAGGGGTAGAAAAAATATATATTACGTTGCAGTATTTTAAAACTTAAATATATTTTGACACCATTTTCAACATTTTCATCAATTATTATTATTTTTATTATTGTTATTATTAACGCGCGGGGGATATTATTATTATTTATAATATTTTCAAAGTATTATTATTATTATTATTATTATTATTATTATTATTATTATTATAAGTATTATTATTTTTATTATTATTATTATTATTATTATTATTATTATTATTATTATTATTATTATTATTATTATTATTATTATTTTCATTATTATTATTATTATTCTTATTTTATTTTCAAAGTATTATTATAATTATTATTATTATATAAACTATGAGTTTATCCGACAACATATTTAGTCCCTGGATGGATAATGCTCATATACAACATGTCTCAAAGGGCATATTATTAAATTCTGACTAATCAATGAAGGGGTAGAACAAAAATATATTACGTTGCAGTATTTTAAAACTTAAATATATTTTGACACCATTTTCAACATTTTCATCAATTATTATTATTTTTATTATTGTTATTATTAACGCGCGGGGGATATTATTATTATTTATAATATTTTCAAAGTATTATTATTATTATTATTATTATTATTATAAGTATTATTATTATTATTATTATTATTATTATTATTATTATTATTATTATTATTATTATTATTATTATTATTATTATTATTATTATTATTATTATTATTATTATTATTATTATTATTATTATTATTATTATTATTATTATTATTATTATTATTTTCATTATTATTATTATTATTCTTATTTTATTTTCAAAGTATTATTATAATTATTATTATTATATAAACTATGAGTTTATCCGACAACATATTTAGTCCCCGGATGGATAATGCTCATATACAACATGTCTCAAAGGGCATATTATTAAATTCTGACTAATCAATGAAGGGGTAGAACAAAAATATATTACGTTGTGGTATGTTAAAATCTTATTTTCAAAACATATTTTGACGCCATTTTCATTAGATGCAAGAACATTTTCATAATTATTTTCATAATTTTTGCATCGATTTCATGATTTTCAACATTTTCATCATTTGCATGAATATATTATTTTCAAAGTTATTTTCAATGTATTATTATTATTATTATTATTATTATTATTATTATTATTATTATTATTATTATTATTATTATTATTATTATTATTATTATTATTATTATTATTATTACTATTATTATTATTTCGATGGGTTTTATGTAGGGTATCCGAATGTTGTAATAAGCAATATTTTCATTATTTTTCATGATTATTTTCTTCAAAATTCTTATTTTATAAAGTATGACTCATTCAAGGTCATATGACTCATCAAGGTCACGTGACTCATCGATTACATTTTGAAAATTCTAATTTGATTGGTTATATCTATTGTGATAAATGTAAAAACAAAAGTAATTTAGTTATTACTGATGATTTCTACAAGTAAAACTGTTGAATATGATTGTGTAAATCACAAAATGTATTTGGTAACTTTATTATTTTATCAATTTTTTGTGATTTATAGCAAGGAACTCGAAATAATGAAAAATTAAGTCCATCCTATTCTGAAGATAATTGCTCATTGAAATTTTTTAACAACACAGTTGAAGATTTTATAAATAATCATGATGCTTACACTGATAAGAAAATCATAAATGTTTTAAAAATTTTCAAACATTCCTCTATTGAATATTTGATTGATTTATTTAATTATGATAAATGTATTTTGAAGTTATCTAGTTATTTAATGTATTTTGAAAAAACAGTGGTAAACAACGATACACTGAATGAATACTTTTGGAGTTGCATGTATTTAAGATTGAAACCGGGATATAGTAGATTGATTTATGAATGGATGGCGAAAGTCGATTTGATTGAAAATAAACTAACGGAAAAACTGAACGATGTTAAGAAAATGTATTTAACTTGTTCAATTTGTAAAGAAAATCAAGTTTCGGTTTTGTTTTTACCGTGTGGTCATGTAATTGTTTGTTCTAAGTGTCACGAGAAGAATGTTCGCAATTGTCAAGCCTGTTCAACTTTGATTAATGAATATCATACTATATATATATGTAATTTCTCAATACAAATTTCTAGTGTCTTTTTTAATCATGCACATTTACTGCTATTTTGTATATTTTTTAGTTAATTTATAAATATTATCTGACATTTTGATGTGTCAATGCAAATATATATACAACAAATTAATCAATAAAGATTGTAAGTTCTTTTATATACTCAGAGTTTATCCGACAAGATATTTTGTCCCCCTATGGGTATTTGTCGTAAAGGTACTGGTCGCAAGGGTAATTAAGGCACATGTATATATATATATATAAATTCTTAGGTAATTTAGTGAGAAATATTTGGGTAATATTTTAAATGTAACTTTATTCTTATTTCGAACGATAAATTTATTGATTAACTTTGTCATTTAAAAGGTAATTTGGTAAAGTATTTTCATAGGTAATTTATTCATCTAATCTTCATTACAATAGTTAACTTCGTGAGAAATACATGGTCATTAATAACAACATTGATTCTTTGGAGTAAAAATCTTTGTTCGAGTCATAATAGAAATATGATCATCTGGTTAACCAATTAAGGTGTTTATTAGTTAGAATTCTAATTTATTATCATTGAGTATAATATATCTTTGTGAGAATAAGTTAAGATTTTTGAGCAACATTTACCAAAACATGAATATTTTGTGCGAAGAA